>JAQGAA010000213.1:0-27526 GCA_034696425.1 Isotoma viridis
ACGAAAGTAAAAGGAGCACCTTAAAACTTGACTTAGGCTATAGTGTGTTTTAAAGTTTGTTAACACGTTGATACAAATGTAATTATGACTTAAGCATCTTTAAAGTTGCCGTTAAAGACCCAATTTTCCTGATAATGCATGAAGCGTTAACCTATTGATAGAAACTGTTTGTCAATTTTTATTTTGTAGTTAAATCTTGGATTAAAATGCATATCATGTGTTTAATGCATATGAAATGGAAAACAAAAAGTAATTTTGTATTCAGGAAATCGTCCAGAGAACTATCGAGACATTCCAGTTCAATCGATTAGTATCACTAGTGGGGGGATAAACAGCGGTAGTATAAGTCTTCAACACCAACCAGGAGGAAGTCTTACGGTGATTTCATCCTCTTCAGAAGACACTTTCTCTCTAAGCAATGGAACTCTTGTTATTCGATCCGTTAAGAAAGTTCATCAAGGATTTTATCTCTGTGAAGCGTCCAATGGGATCGGAAGCGGATTGAGCAAAGTCATTCTGCTTGTTGTTAATGGTAATTCCCTGTTCTCACGTCTTTCATTCTATCCAATCTATTCTCATCTTTAGATCCCTGTCTTCTTATTTTACATGTGTGAGGTATTGAATTTTGTGAAATTACAAAGAGAAAATGCGTGTGTTACAGGACAACATATTTCTTTATGACTTGCCAGTAGTTTTATCAACTTTCACTTTTTTACTTATCGAGTTGTATATTGCATGTGTTGATACGAATTTTTTTCAGGTTTCATCAAATGTATTAAAAATAAGATGCGTATAGGAAAAATTTTCGATTAGAAGACAAAATTAACTCATGTATCTAAAGCTAAATAGAAAATGCTTGGATTTGATCACATTTCTTCCTGTGTCCTTACTGTTGATAGCTGATTTACTAGCAAAAAACACCCTATAGCACAACTATAACTAAAACTAGATTATACCAGCCAAAGCAAGTAATAGAAAAATAAAGCATGCTGAAATAAATACTTCCAGCTGTAGACAACAAGCAATATAATGTACTCTTACTTCGTTACTTACTTCCGAGTTTGCGATCCTATTTTCACATCCTAAAATCCCAATCTTCATCTTTTCCCCTTAATTGCTTTCCCTTATTGTAATGTCTTCAATCTAATCTAAATAAGTAGAGTAGTAGTGCTGTAGTGAAGATGTTGTTTCAGTTGGAAAGATACTGACTGTGACTCATATGGAAAGTAGGTTAGGTGTTTAGAAGGCAATCTTCTTTTGCATTTTATTAAACTACGAGTTAACAACACAATCCAATGAGATTTTTACGAATTTGCATATCATGATGATCGCACCCATGGAATACAACTTGCCCTACCTCTCTTCCTTCCTATCCTATTGAAATCAAACGAGACACTTAATACAAACGAGAGGAAAGCAAGCTAGCTTTCCCTGATACAAGCAAGTTTACTAGTGATAGGTAAACAAACTGAATGCATTTCTAGCAGCTTGTACCTTTCACCATGATCACCTTGCTTTGATATTTATTAGTGTCAGTAGTTGGGGTGGCAATGCAATAGTGGCATCAGTAGTGTACTTAAGGTATGTTGATGATGACTACATACTACGACGGTGGTGCAATGCAGATTGCTCTTTTATTCATAACAGAAAAAGCTTATCATCATCTCCATCACCTTCATCTTTCTCCATAGGCACAGATTATACATATTATCCGTATGGATACTATGAGTAGAGTAGGGCTATTCACACTTTTACTTCATCATCAGAATGATCGTCGTCAGCATGATAGTATAGTAATAATATTCATACTCCTAGGAACTCATAAATTTATATTTAAAATCTCAATAGTGCCCGTTCATGTGAAGGAGCCTCCGCAAAATGTTAGTGCCCGGGTAGGTGGAAAAGCAACTCTTAGATGTGAAATCACTGGAGATGCCCCTATCCTAGATGTTGGATGGAAACGAGGTCTGACGGATATAAAGCCTGAGATTGATTTCAGGTATGCCAATCTACTTCAATTCCACTTTATTTTTAAGCATCTACTCTCTCTCTCTCTCTCTCTTGAAAATAATACAGTTGCCTTAAAAATGGGTACTTAACATCAGAAGCAGAGTTTTGGAAGGCATTAAAACCTAAATTATCTAAGGAGCAGAATTGATGAATATTGCAAACCATTTGGAAAATTTTATATTGAGAATTCAGATAGCAAATGGGTTAGGTTAGGTTAGCCAGCATTAAAATTAGCATAAGCAACCAGGGTATTTAACGAGATTTCATCGATCTCTTTTTTACCCGAGTCTTAACTTAGCATTTGAATACTTTGTAGTTTTAAAACTCTTCTTTCATTTGAGATTTTAAGCCTTCTTAGCAACCACTCCGTGTCTCATTTCCTATTCAAAGATCTCTACACTAAATTAACCCTTCATGTTGCTTGGTTTTTCTAATCTTCGTCAAGAAAGACGTAATAAGAAAAAAAGGAATGAATAAGAAAGCACAGAGTTGTGGATGATTTGATACTACTTTTACTGACTGTCTGAGAAGCTATGACTTTTTGATACTAGCTTCCTGTTTTCTTCTTAAATAATTCTTTGAAGTGCCTGTGAATACTTTACAGAATTCCGTGCGTTATACTTTTCTAAAATGTAATATTAAGCCCACTTTCACCTCAAAGTAGAAATGACAGTGGATTCTATTTTAACCTAGCTGGCTTAGAGTTTTTAGTAGCATTTCGTTTTTGTCTGTCCATATGAACAACAATAAATTTTAGAGTTTTGCCTTCTTCTACCACTTGGTAACTAACATAACATCCAAGGAGATATTCAGGACAGCAATAATTCTCGATCAAGTCAGAGGGTTTTCTGTTCCCTGATGAGAAGCAACTTCCAAGCCACGCTAACCCAACCCGAACTATTCGTAGTGCTTGCTATATATACACTCTACAGCTACTTACCTTCATGTTCATCTTAAGATAATACTAGTAGTAAAAACCCTGTATTATATACATCTTTTAGGTATTATTATTATTATTACGACATTTACTCCACATACAATACAAAGACGATAGTTAGGATAGTAGTTTGAAATGTCTTCTTAAATCCGACCACGAGAGTCTTGAGGCAAGAAGGATAAATAATGAAAGGCCGGTGTGTGCTGTGAGCTCTCGTAAAATTTATAGAGTTGTAATCTAAAATGGGTCGGCTGGCTCTTCCAATTCGCTTCTGGTTAAGACTGGCTTTTCTCTCAAAAGCTTGAAACCGTGTGTAGGTATATATTCGTCTGATACGTTAGGTACTAACAGTGCTTTCACTTTACATAACCTTATATCATACATTATACTTATGTCATAGTAATAAGCTTGAATTATGTATTATTATTATAAGGTTATTAATGTACTCTTATAGGAATTAGTAAGTTACAGGTACTGGAGTGAGTGATTATTTTATTGTTTCTTATTGTATCTCCAGGTACCATATTCGCACATTAAACAACAGCCAAGGCATCTTTTCAGAGTTGACAGTAAATAATGTTGGACGTGAACTCGGAGGACGGTATGTATGCTTTGCTGCCAACCATCATGGGAAAAGCCAAGCTGCTGTTTGGCTTTATGTTCAAGGTGAGTACTTTTACTATATGAGAGTATTAATAGCTTAGGATTGTTGCTTAGTCCTAGTGGGTTTTGGGTTATCAACTCAGAATATCATTATATGCGCTAATGCTGCTCTACATAAAATGAAATATATTGAGTATTAGGATTTCTAAGTATTGCATTATGATAGTTGGAAGAAGTAATGGATGGTAATAATAACAAGGACTTCTCCACCTTTCACTCAATCTACCTAGGAATTAGGAATACGAGTTTTAGTCTAAAATAACTTTCTCCTGGGTTGGTGAAACATTATGAACTTCCTGAGGGACGTGCATGGGCAGCAGGAAGGTTGATAAATGTTCTGTGTATACAGGAATAATTATTTAGAATGCATGATAATCTACGTTCTCATGGAGTATGGTATATCTTTGTCATTAAAGGTGCAAAAGTCATGTGTACACGTCTCTGTGGTTAGGCACCCCTGTTCCTTTATAATTTTGCTCATTATATCATTATGAAGTAGTGAAAGTGAGGCTGAAAGTTTCTCACGCTATGCACAATTTGAAAATGTGAGCTTAGAGTGTATAGGTTATAAAGTAGTCGATTTGTGACAAACTCTGTAATGACTTAGGTTGGTTTGAGTTGGGTTTTCAGCATATTTTAGGGAGTACAATAATGTCTCGTTCGGTTAAAATATATGAGACAGGAAAGTCGTAACTCAATTCCGAGTAGTTGGTGCTTTATTGTGTGTAATTACTTTAGTCTAGTTGTGAACGTGACATTTGTCTTCTTTTATATGAACAAAATCCACTAACACGGAATTTCATCACCATCGTCACTTTCTTCTTTTACTACTTGTAGAACCCCCGGACACCCCACGCAATTTGCATATGATATCAAAGGGATCTCGCTTTGTGAGAGTTGGATGGATTCTTACTCAGGATGGAAACAGTCCTATTATCCAGTTCACTGTGAAATACAAAGAAGACTCAGGTAAGATGAATTTTATGTTTGCGTAGAATATATGCAAATGCTTTATGCTAATGCTATATGAAGCTTTGGGTTCGAATGTCGACCAGCATATAATCATGGATGCATGTATAATGAGTTGAGATAAAATTGACACATTTCAAGTAATATGTGTTTTTGTCACTGCGAGTTATGCAAAGCCTTTATCTTTGTTTTTGATTCAGTTAGCATACAAAATAAAAGGATAATTGTTACGTCAAGCATTAACCTAATAAATTTACTTACAGGAACCAATGGGGGTCATGATTTCCAACAAGTAACTGTTCCTGGACAGCTTTTCTCAGAAACGGTGGGGAATCTGAGACCTTCAACCAAATACTTGTTTTCTGTTGTTGGTGAAAACCATGTGGGTCAGAGTGAAAAGAGTGAGGTGAGGTGAAAGCAAGTGCACATACTTCCAATACAAAAAGACCAAAGGAGTAGAACTTTTTAACTTTCAGACTTTTGATGCTGAATGCCCTTTACACTCTTACAATTTTCTAAGCTTTTCCTAGTACATAAAGTATAAAAAACTCCAGTGAAAGATGTACTACTAAAAGCCTTATACATAAGTAGACAGTAGAAGTAGGTAGTACACTGGAAGAAAGTAGCTGGATTTATTTCATTCCATTTCAGATACTAGAGATCACAACGGATGGGGAAGCACCTGAAGGTCGACCAAAGAATGTGCGAGTGGCTGCTGTCAGCTCGAGTGACATTCAGGTCACTTGGGAACATCCTGAGAAAGATACTTGGCATGGGGAACTTCTCGGGTATTATGTTGGCTATAAAAGATATAGGTAGGTCCGTAGTTCTCATTTATACAGCTCTTAAGTCTCTTTTTGTATAATATTCTTTGAGAAGACTTACGATCTTTTTTCTAATTTACTGAATACCGGATTTTTTAAGTAAACTGAGCTGAAACCTTTCTTAATTCTTTTTTTCTCGCTACTTGCTTCTGTCACACAGTAGAGAAGGAGAGCAGTATCAGTTTAATACTTTAGAAAGGAGACGAGAGGGATTACAAGAATATCAAATTAAAGGGCTTCAAGCTTTCATCTCGTATGAGATTGTGGTTCAAGCATACAATGGAATTGGTGCTGGACCACTTTCTGAACCTATTGTGGCTACGACACTGGAGGATGGTAAGTAAAGTGCTAACATGATGATAGGTAAAGATTGAAAGAAGTAGGGTCACACAGCGTCAGATTATCCTTAAATTGAATCCCATGTGACACATTTTAATTTCCTGTGCTTTTCACAACTGAAATAAAAATTCCCAACAGTTCCTGGCTCTTCACCGGAAGGAGTTCATTGTTCCCCTTTAACCTCACACAATATACAGTTAAGCTGGAATCCGTTGTCACTTGAACAGGCCAAGGGACTTATTAAAGGGTATAAAGTATTTTTGGAGAAAAGTGATTTTGATCTTTTGGGTAAGTCTTGAGAATAAAAACCTAACAAAAATGATTTGGTACCGGAATCAAAAAATCGTTTACCTCACTCGGGCACGGGTGTTTATTGCATTATGATTTAGATACTGATGAACCCCCACTGATTCGTTCAACTCCGTCCACAAACTTGGTTATCAGTGGCCTTGCCAAGTATACCAACTATAGTGTTCAAGTTCAAGCATTTACGATAGCTGGGGATGGACCAATGAGCTTACCTATTTACTGTCAAACTGAAGAAGATTGTAAGAACATTTTATGATCTTAATAGTTTTTTCACAATCTTATGAGATAGTTTCATACAGTTTGGATTATGGAGTCTCCAAGACACAGTTCCTTTAAAAATATTATGTCTATTCTAGAAGACATAAAGATAAACCTTTCCGCTACGGTTTTAACTCTGTTTAATATTTATTTGTAGTGCCAGGTAGTCCATCAGCCATTAAGTCAGTTGTCAGCTCATCTTCCTCCATCACTGTCGCTTGGCTTCCTCCGTCCGAGCCTAATGGGCAGCTTACCAAGTACACAATTTATGTCTTGACGGCTTCAGAGTCTACTAAGTCTAAGAATCCTGCTAAGCGGAAGTGGCAAGTTTTACCTGACGTAAAAAAATACCAGGTAAAAGTAAAGATAGCGTGTGTTTTTCTAAAATGTATGAGCTTCTTAAGCTTACACATTTGTCTCTGATGGACTTTTATTGCCTGTACAGTTTGATGGATTGCGAGGGGACGAAAAATACGAATTTCGAGTCACAGCGTCTACTCGAGTTGGTGAAGGTAGTTATGCCGTCACACATAGAGTTCAGACAAAAAATGGTTAGTTTATGAATGCATCCTCCTTTAATATTCCTTCTTTCTTGGTTTATTACTATCTGGCAGTGAAAGCTGTAAGATAGCAAAATGCAATATGCTATGAATTATCTACGTTGCAGTACCACCAGCAATTTCTTCGTTTGGAATTGAGTTTCGTATTGTATGGAAGACAGATGTACAACTCCCTTGTGATACCGTAGGGAGTCCTACAATACAATGGTCACGCTACTCTGAGACGGTCAGGGACACAGACCGGTTAGCTATAGTAGACTTTATATACAATAAATTGTCTTTGTTTTAAACAAGTATTACCCCCACGATTCTGCAAAATATCATAAACAATCGTGCTGTAATTTTACTCGTAGAATCTCTGGAGGACATGACGGGTCTCTGATTATACGAAATCTTCGACGAGAAGATGGGGGTAACTACACCTGTAGCATTAATGGGAACAAAGGCCATGTTGTTGAATCAATAACTCACAAACTAATCGTTCAAGGTAAAGTAAATCTAGTGTGTAGTATAACGCAACAATTTAGAGGAGACTTATTTAGAGTATTTTATGGATTTCTACTATAGTTCCTCCGATGGGGCCACTTTTAAATGCCGCAGTAAATTCTCACTCGTCCCTGAATCTTCAGTGGAAGCTATCGGATTCTGGTGGTGCACCTATCCGAGGTTACATTTTGCATTTAAAAGCAGCCGAGGAATGGCTTGAGCGTAGGATAAGTAGGCATTTGACTTCATATGAGATGAAGGACCTAGAATGCGGTACTCGCTATCAGGTTAGAATATAAATGATCTCCAAGTCAATCATCCACAAGGATAATGTGCAGTTTACATGGGTTTTGCAACTCAAAATGTTTATAATCACCACAGATGTACCTGACTGCATACAATCGTGCGGGAATGGGACGTGCAAGTGAAAGGGTCAATGTGAGTACATTTGGGTCGCCACCTTCTTTAAGCCTCGCTGCCCCTCACTTCATGGTTGAAACGAATCGAACATGGGCTAGAGTACTTTTAAGAGATGTTTGGTATGTAACAAGCATATCTTTGATCTTGTCTCAAAAGCAAGGGAAAATTCCAAACTATAAATTAAATTTGTAATTTTAAATTTAGGTCTGCAAATGGTTGCAAAATTTTCTTGTTCCAAGTACACTACAAAGAACATGATGGATCACATTGGCAAACAGGCAAGGGAAAAAATCTTAGCTTTTAATTTCTTTTTGTTTTATAACCAAGACTAGGTACGTTTTTCTTGTGAATATTGTAAGTTATTTTCGAATGGAATTTTTGTTATTATAATAAAAATGAATTACAATGTCCATGTGTATGTAGCTCAAAGGTATGTGAGTTCCTATCCCAGTAGTTATTACTTGTAACCATGTATCATTTGTTTTCCAATTTTAGTCGGTGGGGAGTTAAACGGAGAAAGTCGCAGTGTGGATTTAGTTGGATTAAAAGGAGGGACTAGCTATCAAGTCAAAGTAATTGCCACCAACAGTGCTGGATTCACCCATGCAGAAGTCACTATCAACACTCCGTCCTACCCTGGTACTTTCATACTTTCTATGTAATATTACGATGTAACATTTCATTTCTTCTCAAATCCCATGCTTGTTGTAGGCCAAGTAAGTATAACATAGGTATTTCAATTAGCTCATATTTATTTTCATTTGAGGCAACTTAGAGATTTTTTCCCTTTTTAGCTAAAACAAAATATCTAAATTTGAATAGAGTTTAGCAACTTTGAAACAAATTGGTTTTTCTTTGCTAAGTTTTTAACGGAACGACTCTGTAGCATGTATACATTTTGATTCCGTAATATTTTACGACGACTATTGGTAAGAAGAGATAGCAAGTAGTGTTGGCTGGAACATGTGCCCAAAGTTCGTCTTTTTATTACACAGAAAGCCATAGTAAAGGAATCAGCTATTATGGTTTGATTTATGTCCTTTGGGTACTTTCACCCTGCTTTCTCTCTTTGCCATATAATATTTTGTGACTTTCTCCATAAGCGACACTAAAGCAATTTCAAATAATATGAGTCCTAATAACGTTACAAACAACTGGTTCCTTTTCCTACCTCCTTACACTAGAAAGCTGTGTTATTTACAAGCAAAGACTATGATATAAAAGGAATAACTTGACATTCGAGTAGAACAATAGTTTATTTGATGTATGACGACTTTATGCTCGTATTATCTAACTAAATGTTCGTCTCTATCATGTAGGAGGTTTGGGTGCCGAGACGTCCAATAACATTATGAACGAACCAGCTTCAACACCGTTTTATTTGGATATCAAACTCATGATACCTATTTTACTTTCTGCTGTTGCCATCCTTGTGGCTGCTGGTGGAGTTTGTCTTTGTATTAAGAAAAGTGAGACTATTCTTACGTATTGTGAATAAATCCAAAATGGGTTCAATATAATATAAAACAGTTTTTGTAATAAATATTTGGTATTTATATAATTTCCAGAAACTCCAACCGACTGCCGGTCAAGTGATCGTCTTTCAGTTGGAACTCCATCCTCATCAACTTACTTCAAACAAAATCAAAGGAATGCTCAGCAAATGTATATGACTGTTAAGAAATCAACACCTCTGAAGGGGGTGGACGTGACAGATTTGGAACCTATCCCTCGTAAGTATTTCTTTTCTTTATTTTTTAACATATTGAAGAGATTATATATCTATTTTTTTTTGCAGAATACGCAGATGATATTTATCCTTATGCTACTTTTGAATTAAATGAAACAAGGCGAGAATCAAAACCTTGCACATCCATTCCAACATTAGATCGTCGAAGATTATCTGGGCCGGGGCATTGGAATCCGGATGTTGCTGTAAGACTTCCGTTGGATTTCGAAATTAAATTCATAGACAATAAAACTTATGAAAGGGGGGTTTGTATATTTTTTAAGATGCTTCAGGAAAAACATCGTTCAAATTCAAAGTCAAAGTTATCTAGGAATGGGCCAATGAAAAAAGACGAAAGCGACGAGTATGATAGTTGCGGCTCCGATACAGATACAGAAAGGGGGAATGAACAACCTCCTGGGATGAATAGATTATCCATTCGTAAGGGGCTTTCAAATATTTGCAGGAACCCTCTTTATTTATAGAACATCATAGGCAAAATGCTAATATTCTATACGTGTTTACAGATAACAATGTGAATGGAGTGCCTAGCAGATTAAATTCAAAATTTCAAGACTATGACTCTCATGCACGTCATGGGAATCGTTACGAGTTTGCACCTCCGAGTAGCAATGCCGTATTAAAGTATCAAGAGAAGACGAGACAGATGCAAAGTAAGGAATTGAATTATGAATGAAAAGTGTCTCCAGAGATAAAGAGTATTGACAATAAGAAGTTCACCTGGTTCTAGGAGAAAAATAACCCATTTGTAAAAGATGCTCATAAAACATTTTGTATACGTTCCCAATTTTTAGATGAGATTCATGGAATGGTCATGTCTGAGCCTTACTTTTTCAATGATGCGTTCCCAACGGCAGATAATAGACGTGTGAAAGGAGGAAAACGAACCAATAAACGGAAGTAATTATCCTATGGCAGTTAAAACTTGGACTTTTTAGTTAGTTTTTACAATACTAATATTTAGTTTATATTAGATCACAGGGTCATCATGTAGCAAATTCTCAGCAACCACTTCCACAAGAGCAACTATACGAAACTTCGGTTTTTGGGCTTTCCGAGTTTCCTGGAAAGATCCAATTAGACCCGCCCTACGGATTTAAGGATTCATTGGAAGCTGGACATAAGGACTCAAAAGATAAGAAAGCCGTTCTTCATAATACAGAATTTGCAATAGCTGTATGACAGTAGTGGTAATCCCTAGACTATCTAGGGATTTTGAAAATCATTTCAATAAGTAACAAATAACTGCCAGTACTGCCAAACATCAAGCAGAAACGAATCTGTGATAAGTAATTTCTACTATGTAAACCGGTCAATATTATTGTTAAATATATTTGTTATGTAAAGTACATAATTAAAGAAATTCCTATTGTAAAATATTATAGTACTAATTAGAACAAATTTATACCTGAAACATTAAAGAAACTTAGGCGTACGTACTACTTAACAAAGCTTGTCGTGAAAATATGTATTATATTATTAATATTACTATTCAATAAAGATTGTAATAAAGACAGCATCGTTATAATACGAACGAGTATCTTTAACAATTTTTCGTTAATGAAAAAATAAAGCTTATTGATTTAAAATCCTGTACTTTCAATGCTTTGAATAATCAATTCTTCATGCATCGACAATAAATGAGAGTATCATGGGATTTCCAGTTTCATGTTTCATCTATAATTTGAATTGGGTCACCCCACTTGTGGGGGCCGTGTCTAAGTGACGTATGATAACTATGGTTGGTGTTGGTATGGATGGTGGTGGTATGAACTATGAACCTTTGGTGTTGAATAAACGGGATAGAGACAGTAGAGATAGTTAAAAGTAAAATAAATTAACAGTCTTATTTAGCGTAGCTTAAATTGTTACAACAAAGAAATTAGGTAGTTAAAAAATGGTTCAGACTGACAAAGTAACGGCAGGCAATTGAGAAATGAATGTTGTTTAGTAAGTAGAGTGAAGTGGTATTTATACCCAAAAATTAGGTAGATACAATAGTCAGCATGAACAAGAAAGGTAATAAACTTAAGAAGTCAAACAAAGAAAGTAAAACATAAATCATAGCATGGACACATTTCAGGTAAATCATAAAATAATATATAGATTTGCATGAGTTAAAGTAGTACACAGAAGGACAACGACTGACTTGACATTAATTAACATAAAATGAAGTAGCTAGAAAATTGAGTACAATCGTTCAGGTAAAAGAAAACATTTACATAATGAATTTAAGATTAGGATGGATGCACTTATGAACATCCCGAACACCACTTGTGAGATACCTCAAGCGTCATTCCATTTATCGCTTCAACTGAAAGTAGCAATACATTTAAGGACACACTTTAATATCAGAATAAAATATTTACTAGATTTATTGAAATTCCTTAAAATGTTTCTATTTACTATCTTATCCCAAAGCTCTATTAAATATTGTTCTTATTCTAACCACAATTGAATGAGATCAAACTACTTAAATCGAAGTAAACTTAAACTTATCCTATCTGCTAATAAATGAAATAAAATATAGTATATACAAAGTTAACTCCTTTTACTCTATTTAATTGTTGCTTCTATACTGTTTCCGAGCTTTATATACTTTAACTTTGCAATGAAACACAACATCCAAAATATAGTTTTATCTTTTTATGTCAATGTTAAGATTATGAAAATTATGCAACTGATCTCATATTATATTTATAGCAATCCCTAATTTCGTTAAAAAAAATCCTAAGATGTATATATATGCTAAGCAAATCAGCATAATAAAAATTGTATCATGTTATGTATCCGATGAGATGACTAATGACTGAGTTGAAATTACAAATCACAATATACATTTTATAACTCTCTAACCTTCCTCAAATATCTTTTATGCAACCGAAACACCAATCCCTACCACTATATAAGAGTAAATTATTAATGACCATTATTGTCAATTATGTTAACTCTTTTTCCATGATAAGAACAAGAAGACGTAAATTGTTAGAACTAGAACCATTCAAGGTTAACTTAAGGGATCGGTGACAGAATTCAAGATAACGGTGGTGGTTGGTCTACATTATATGAATGACTGAATGATATCATGATACATGCCTGTCTACCTACACAGTTTTATATTTACATAAAAGTAAAAAGTCTCACTTTAATTTTATGCAGATCCATTTTTAAATAAATCTTTAATCCAAAAATGGTTTCGGAAGACATCAACAAAGTTTTGGTTCTTCAGAAGCAGCTAGATATGAAATTTGTAAGTTTTCGGAACAAAGTCATATTTATGTTAAGCAAGGTTCTCTTGGAAATGATACGTTTATAAAAATATATCATTGTTATGTTAATTGATGTTAACTATAGGAAACAAGGCCTATTCCTTCTCCAGGGTCTAATGGTAAGCAATTAACGTTAAAATCTTCAGAATTCAAATACATTATTGCACTAACTTGGGATCAATGATTTTTTTATGAACTAAAATTGTAGAAGTGTTATTGAAAATACTTTCCGTTGGAATATGTGGATCTGACGTACATTACTGGCACGATGGAGCTTGTGGTAGATTCGTTGTTACAGATCCATTAGTTTTAGGTCACGAAACCTGTGCTCAAGTGGTTTCCGTTGGTTCGGATGTTACTGACCTTAAGCGTGGTAACGCAACTTAACATTTAGACACTATGTAATTTAAAACTAAGAAATTTTAAATTTTATTGTTCATTAAATTTTTGTGTAATATTATTTTAAGGAGACAGAGTCGCAATCGAGCCTGGAGTACCTTGTCGATTTTGCTTCTTATGTAAAATTGGAAGGTACAATCTTTGTCATAAGATGCGATTTCATGCAACTCCACCAGTTGATGGAACTTTGGCAAATTACGTTTGTCACCCGGCTGACTTTTGTTTTAAGTAAGTAATTGCTATTAAATTTTTACTTTATAACGATGAATCTGCACAACCTTAACCAATTACCCTTCTCATCAGGTTATCAAACAAAATAAGCAATGAGGAAGGAGCTCTTCTGGAACCTTTAGCAGTTGCTGTATATGCATGCCAAAGAACAAACGTCACCATCGGCTCAAGAGTTTTAATTTGTGGAGCTGGGCCCATTGGTTTGGCAACTCTTCTTACAGCAAAAGCTTTGGGGGCTAAATCCATTGCAATTACCGATGTTTCTCAATCAAGGCTAGAGTTTGCTAAGACACTTGGAGCCGATCATTGTGAACTTGTTGGAGTTGCTGGAAAATCTGAAGATGATCATGCTAAGCTAATTATTAATGGACTAGGAGGTGGTGCTCATTGCACTGTTGAATGTGCTGGACCAGAAAGTAGCTACCGTATAGCAATTAAGGTAACCATGTTTTATAAATGGGGTTGTATATCTTTTTAGCTCTAAATTTTTGAAAAATCATACTACTACATTGGTACTTATAGAAGTAAAGTTTAAATTCATGTCTTTGCCATTTTAGGCAACTAATTCAGGAGGTGCCATTGCAACAGTAGGACGAGGGGCAAGAGAGCCCATACTCCCTTATCATGACCTTGTTTGTAGAGAAATTAGCATTAATGGAGTATTTAGATATGCTAATTGGTAAGCTTTATTTTTAAAAAGCTGTATGAAATTTCTAATGCTTTTCAAGTTTCTTCCATTCATTTATTTTTTTTATTCTAACAGTTTTCCTGCAGCACTAGCCCTTGTGGAAGGAGGCCAAGTCCCAGTACGATCATTAATATCCCATCGTTTCACATTCGAAGATTCTGAAGATGCATTTAAAATGGCTTATCGTGGAGAGGGAATAAAAATTATGATTAATGTGGCCAACTAACGTTACAAATTAGAAGCACAGACTTTGAATTTAAAAAATTATACATATCGTTTATTAAAGATAAATAAATCATCTTCATCGCTATAATAACATATACTCAACGGTAAACCCATCGTGACTTTTAAATTGGCAATCTGTTTTATATTTTAAACTTTAAATCAAACTAAATCATAATTATAAGCTTGTGTGTTCTCGGTTAACCCTAAGCAGTCATTTAATTTTGTTCCTTAAACATCCAATTTGGGAAACTCTTTTATGACGAGATCATCGTCAATTATCCCTTCTTGAACACGCTTGTCCCAAAATGCAGCCCTTGCAAGAATATTACTACTACTGCCTGTTTTCTTTCTATTTAGCTCACCGGGTTTTGAATCAGCTTCAATATTTCTCGTTCCATTCGCACAGTTATCATCATAATTGTTGGAAGACGAATTTTCTATTATATTATTATTATCTAATTTAGAATCTAAGTCTACTATTTGAATATTATTGTTAGTCCCATTTGAATTCGTTGTGGTTTGAGTTTTCTTCAATTTAATGTTTATATCTGAATGATTTGGCTGAGATAGCTTAAGTCCTTCACGAAATTGTTTCGAAACACTTCTAGCAGTCAGACTGTGCACCTGCAATAAAAAAAATCATAACTCGTTAAATCACCAATTTAGTTAATAAAGCCCCACGTTTAATGCAGACAAGTTAAACAACAATAACAAAATGCATGACACATTGATAATATAATTATATCAAGCTATTAAAGGACGATGGGGTCTTCCCAGATAAATACACAAAGATAGAAATTAGAAAGCCTAATTAGACACGGACGAAAACGCAGACAGAAAACACGAAGAAAGCTGTACGATCACAATCCCATTGAAAAACGTCAGCTTTCCTTGTGTCGATGGTAATCCCATTGACTCAAAGTCAACACTATCTTCAGAGCTTAATAGTGATTTGGGTCTTGGTTGCCTTCGTATTCCTGAGTCTTTATTAGTATTATCGACTTCCCTTGAAGGTACACTGTATGACCTTTTCATCTTTGGATCGGTTATTGAATCTACAGTTTTATCTTTTAACCCTACTCCGGATCGTGCTCCTCGGACTATAGCTCTACGTAATCGTCTTAGTTCTACATCCTCATCGTCATCAAAAGTACTTTGTCTTATCATCGAAGGTGTTGGGGTTGCAAGTACTTCCATGGCCGTAAGTCGTCTTGGGGGCAACCGAAGGCTCTTTGTTCTATCTTCTTGATCTTGTCTTTCTTTTGCTTGCTTCAAAAAGTCATCTTGTTCTGCAACTCTCATCCTTGGAAGAGTTTTTGAACCTTCAAGCGTCGCTTGGTTTGCTTCAAGTTGAGCGACAATACTTTTCGTTCTGTCATTTGATCTTCGGGGTGTTGGGCTCTTTATTGCATTGATTTTTATTATTTCTGGTTCGGGCTCCTTTAGTAAATCATTTGATTTAAGAAGTGGATTTCGAGGGGCAAGGTCGATTGGTTCTGCTGCAATTGTCTTCTCTTTCGATTTGGGAGTCATCGAAATGGAGATATTTCTTGGAGTAGCTTGAGGTTCTGATTTTTCTTTCGATTGCAACAATGACTCTTTTGGCATAGAATTATTGATGTTTTCAAAGAATGGAATTTCATTGAAGACTTTGTAAAGTGGTTGGCGCACATTATTTTCCTTCAACTTGGTTAAATTATCATTTACACGATCATCATCACTGCTGCTGCTAATTGATCTCTTTCTTTCATTCCCATTAATATCAGACTCTATAGGTTGAAGCTTGTAATCTGTAACAGAATCTAAGTCTAGGTCAAAACTGATTGAGGCTGTGGGTGTTCGTGGGGGTGGAAAGACGAGTGGTATTGGTGGTAAGACTGTTTCTTTGATTTCAAACGGCTTGATGAAAGCTATGGGCATCGGATCTTCACCCATTGATGCAAAATCGGAGTCAAGCGCAGCTTCTGGCTTTGTGTCTGCAAATATGGACATGAAATCGACATTGACATCCTGGACTGGGGTCTTTGGAGGTGGTGGTGTTTCGGGCAGCTCTGGCTTGGTGTCAGCAAATATGGACACGAAATCAGGGTTGACATCTTGCACAGGGGTCTTTGGCGGCGGTGGTGTTACGGGCAACGGTGGAGGCCCGTCAGCTTCTTCTGATGAGTCTGAGTCAAAATCTACTAAATTTTCTGAACTTGAGAAATCTATTCGCTGTTGAATCGGAATTCTCTGTTGAATCGGAAATTCAATTTCTTCTTCTTGTTCTTTGAAGTTTTCAGTTATACTGACAGGTTCGGGACTTTCTGCTTCGAATGATAGAGTCATTGAAATTGTTTCAGTTTCCGGGGTTTGAATTGTTTGGGGTTCAAAGTGTTTCGAATGTTCCAGGATCGGCGAAGAGTCAACATGATTATTGACTTCGTTACTTGGTGGTGTTTCAGTATGATGTGGGATTATTGAAATACCTTGGGATTCGCTGGATTTAGTGATTTTTGAAATTCTAAACGGTGTTACTTGTTTTCGGGGCTCCGAAAGTGGCTGGGGTTTGAAATTTGTAGTATACATATTGCTAGTAGGAACATGTTCGATTTGCACCACCGACGTGGAAATAGGTTGGATTTCTTCTTCTTTTGTAACTTTACGAATTGTCTCAGAAGAGTCAATAACATTTGACACTTCAGGTGAAGGCTGAGGTATGGTTGTTTTTTCTTCTGAAATCTCTGCAGGTTGGATAGTTACCTCTGCTACCAGTTTAGGTTCGATATCTTCTATAACCTGTATCTCTGCTACTAGCTTAGGTTTAATATCTTTTGGAACGTCAACCTTTTCTATATGTGAAGGTTGAATGGTTTTTGCAACCTCTGTGTCTGCTATAGGTTCAGTTTGAAAATCTTTCGAAACCTCTACCTCCGCTATAGTATTAGTTAGAATTCGTTTGGGAACCTTTGGACTCGAACCAGGCTCAGTAACGTTTGAAGTCTTTGAAACTGGTTTGGTAGCTATCGCTAAAGCTAGATCACTAGGGCGTCGAGGCTTTGGTGTTGTTTTTTTTTACGCAGAAAAAGGTTATATGTTAGTAATTGAAACTTTGCATGCTTTTTTACAAGTTTGTTAGGTTTATATAGTACGTCTTAAAAATTAAAAAAGTTTTAACCATTGAAAATTTGACAATTACCTGCTGGTAGTTTTTCGTTGTATCCTTTTGGAAAACTTTAGCTAGATGTCCGTGAGTAATTTTAACTTCCGGGACTTTTTCTTTCTCTTCTGGCACCTTTATTTACATGAAAAATAAAGTCTATACTACAACTATTCCAAGTCTATTTTAAATGCTTAAAACAATTTTATTTGTACAGTAAAAACTTTACCTGGAACTGTTGAGCTAAACGTCTTACTGAAGGTAGCTTAATCTGTTTGAGGTCAGCTCCATCCCCTCGATCAACATTTATTTTCCCTACATCACTGTAATGCCGTCTGGGACGAGGACTTGGAGTATCTCGTTTGGCTATATTTTCATTTAAAGAAGCGTCCGTTTTTGTTAAGGGTACACTATCTGTTGAAATTTTCTCTTCAATCACGGTATTAAAAACTTTTTCGGAAGACAAAGCTTTCTTTGGTATGGCATCCTTTGCACCTCCATTTACTTCAGTTGATCTTAATGTTACTTTGGACAGATCCTGGTTGGATGTAGAACGATTTGGTAAACTTGAGGAGACGGGCTTCAAATGAACTGATTTTGATGGAGATGTATCCTATACATAAATTTGCATTGGAAGCTTTTAGTTACAAAGAAGTCATGCATGATATGGTTTTTTATGCTTATTTCATAACTTATCATCACACACATGAAAATCTTGAGAAATACTAGGTGGCAGGTGATTTTAATAGTAATAAGCGTTGTGCAAACAGGTAAAAGTTACACATACATAATATAATGATAAAAGCAGATTGATTATGAGAGAAATGAAAAAAAAGTTTGTGGCAATCGTTCGTAATGTACAAAGGTACAAAAGAGATTTCCAGTTTTTTGTAGCAAAGCTATTGCCTTTTGACGTCATGAAAATATCCTTCTCATTGCTACCAGTAGCATAATATGAAAATGTGTTCCCAAGTGTTCAAGTTATCGCAAAAACTTTTATTTTCTTCCCTGTGTCCCATAGGTTGTGGTTAGTAGCGGTAGTAAAATCATCTTGCATCATGATGAGTAAAAATGATGACATTGCAAACATAAAAATCTGTGCTAGATTATGACCTTCATTTCAGCAAATAATAACAAAAAGCATGCGGTGGAAGAACATAAAGCAATTATTGACATATTGATGAGTGCTTTAAAACTAAAATGAAAACAGGAACTGTTAGATTTGTTTTATTATTTTATGTACATTAAATAAATATTAGAAGGTAAATTAATTTTCAAAAAAGGCAGGTGGACAAGTGCACATGACAAAAAAAAGACAAACAGTCGCAATACAGACGAGTGGTAAAACTTATTTTTTTCGTTGTTAATTATGATGTACAAAACATACAACAAATCAAGGTTAAAATAGACAGATATTTTGTAAAAACATCAGTTTTGGTAGTAAGACAAACAGATTAGAATAATAGTGGTGCAAAAGAAGGGTATTATATACAGTGTACAAGAAAAGTTATTAACAAAGGGAAAATTTACATGTCAATAATTATTAATGTGAACAGTTTTCAGAACATAAATGTTTATACATGTAATACTTTACCTTCTCATTGGAACCTTCTCTAGAGGAATTCGATGTTAGAGATAGGCTTCTAGAAGATCCGAAATTTGGTCCATCTGCAGCTTTTAATTTCGATGGTGGGTTTGATACCCCATGGACATAATAATCTCGAGCGAATCTATAGAATTAGGTTAGAGTTGGGTTACAGAAGGTTTAGTCAAAAACAAATTTGAATTTATTCAGATACTTACTTTTTAAGGTTTTGACTTCGTTCTGCAATTGGTGACCGTTCGTCATCAGAAGAGGTGACTGACATATCCCCTGAGACGCTGATGAAACAAAATAAAACTCATGGATTAGAATAAAACGAAAATTTATATTTCATAAGGGTCTAAAAATTTAGTAGTAGTTATTTTTACCTAGGAGGTAATTTAAAGGAACCGTTTTCTTTTTGGCGAATTCGTTTGGCTAAATTTTCTGGAGCATACGGGTTATTTGGCAAGCTAACAGGGTTAGCCCATTTCATTTTCTCTCTTTCTGCAACAGTCATTTTGGTTCTATCAGAATTCTGTGTATGGTCTAGAAGTTCTGCTTCATAGTCCTCTTTGATGAGGGTCTGATTTCTGTTCAATGTATGTGAAGTCTCCCGCATTGTCTCTCCTATTGATGATGCTTCAGAGGCAACCTGTAGAAACAAACAAGTTCATTTTAGAAAAGTATTTCTAAATTTTTTCTGTTAATAAGTAAAATTTATTTGATTGCGTACGGAAGTAGGTCTTGGCACCGGAGAGGGCGAAGTTCCTTCCCGAACTTCAGCATGGCCATTTGAATAGGTTGGTTTTTTTATATGCGTTTTTGTAAAGATTTCTTCTTCTACTGGTAAGTGAGTTGATACATTAGAAGCACCATCCTTCTCTTGAATCATGAAAGTGACCCTTGTAGTTCCTTGACTATTTTTGGCTACGGCAACATACTCACCATCGACTGTAAATTCAGTGTCTTTCTTTCGGAGTTCTAAATTCCATTTCCCTTCTCCTCGATCCTCTGTTTAATTAACCAAATAAACTCTATGTAAAAGGTGTCATTTTTAAAACCTTATAATGCTAAATAGTGTACCAAATATACCTAAATACACGTGGGCCAATTTGGTGATTTCAACATCATTTCTAAAAACCTGCAAGTATGGCTCTGGGTACCCAGTAAGTTCAAAAGGTATACTGACTATGGAATCGCCTTTAGAAGCACGGACAGTGTTCTTCAATACTGTAAAATTTGGTGGATCTGGCTTGCTCCTTTGGGTAGCTATACCAAGATTCAATAAATTGGTCTTGTTAATATTAGTAAAATTTACTAAATAAAAGATAAAGGTCGAAAAATAATTATATTTATTTACCTGTCACAGCTAAGTTAAACGTATATTTAGTTTCGTTGCCTTTGTAGTCGAAGAGTGAAATGTGGTATTTTCCCGAGTCTTTCTCATTCACATCATAGATGTACAAGTGATGATGGGTTTTTCCACAGGAATAAATCCAAGTTTTTCCTTCTTTAGTTGTAAGCAGTTGTCCATCAAAGAACCATGCTACACCTTGGGAACAAAGAAGTTTTGCAATTTGTTACTAGAAATGTTTTCTGAATCTAAGACTGTATTTTAAGCAATAAATTATCAATAATCTTACTAAAATCTGGAGAGCTTTCAGATACTTCACATGTAAATCTTGCAGTTTTTCCTGCAGGAACTTCAGAATTCATTGGCTTCTTTTCAATTTTGATTGCTTCTACAACTCGTTTCTCAACTTTCTTTGATTTTGGCTCAGATTTCTTCACAGCTTGTGTTAAAGAAGTATTAGAACTTATACTAGCAGTTTCACTCGAAACAGAATTCTTCTTCTCTGAAAGTTTTGTATCTGATGGTCGTCTATCTGACTCCGAAGAAATGCTGCCTCTTGAGGATGTATTATTTTTGATTTGTTGCCGTTCAACTGCAACTTCGACTTCAACACCTTTTCTTACAACAGCTTCAATAACTGCTTGTTCCTCTTCGTCTGAAGAAGACAAGAGTCCATCTGGTTCATCGTCATCATCATCATCATTAGCTTGATCGGATAAATCAGATAAATCGGAAATCTTTTCAGTTCCTATCTGAGGCTCAATTCCTTCGTCATTCGGATTTGGTACTAGCATAGGTACTGATTCAGCCATTAAATTTCGTTTACGGAGCAATTGTTTTCGTCTTTTAAATAGCCAATTCTGTTCCCATTCTGATATCTGTGATACAAGTACTCCAGTGGGGTCGTCGCCTATATCGGCATCATGTTGAGCTTCGGCTTCCATCACTTGCCTTGAGACTATATCAACACCGCCTTCTGGAAATGGCACGCGGGTGTCAAAGTGTGTTAGGTCTACTCCAAGTAAGGTATCATCTGTCGAATTAGGCACTGTGGTCGTTGTGACTAGCTCGTTATTTCGTTGTCGAGCAGTCTTTCTTCCTTTACGGTTTCGTGGGGGATGTCGTGAAATATCAGAATCACTTTCATAAGTTGTTGTGATTTCTTCAACTTGTTCTTCAATCTAAATTGAAGCAAATGAAATGAGATTATATAGAAAAATACGATGAACAGAACAGGCTCCCTTATAGTAAAAGAAACTCACCACTACTTGATGGTGGTTACCCTTTCCAGTCCCTTCATTAGACCAATTAGAAGAACTTGTTCCCATACTCAAATCATCATCAGATAAATTCGGATGCTGCTGAGATGGCGATTTGTCTAAATTTGTCACCCATCCACGAACATCTGAATCGATTTAAAAACATTTCATTTCTCATCCGTAATAAATCAAATTGTATTTTTTTAAATTAAAAACACAAATTACTATATTGATTCCTGTGCGAATTATTGACTTCACTACTTTCACTCATTTCTGAGTCAGTTTGTACCGCAGAATCAACTAAACTCATCGGAGAGTCTACTTTTCGTCTTAGTTTCTGACCATTAAGAATTGCTTTATTAATTACAGCCGTGGCAAGAACATCTTCATACGAGGGTTGAACAATGGCCGAATCGTTCTTCTGCGTAGGGGCAGAAGAACCCTCAGTCTTATTATTATTCATTGCTTCCATAAGAGGAAGTTCCATAGTGGCCCCTTTTACTTGAGACAAAATTTCTGTTAAACTTGTATGAGCAGACGTTGGAGTTTCATTCATAGGTTTATCTACACACAAGACAAAAATTCATTAACATCTTTGCTAAGCAATTTTCTCCAATTTCAGTGGTTTCAAATAATTGCAAACCACAATTCACACCACTATAATAAAAGGCCAATGTCTCACTTTCAATAGCCAATTTAAGCGAGAATCCCAAATTCATAAGCGCATCACTGAGTTCCTCATGAAACCGGTGGAATATAACGTCATCTGAAAGAAGTAAACACTCAGTAGTAAAGACACGACACACGATCTAAAGAAATCTTTAATCACATCAGAATCTTTGGCAAAACACCAAGTTCATTCACAATCCTTTTTCTCATTACACGCAAAAACGGCTGTGGACTTTTCGATACGGTTTGTTACCCCGGATTCTTTACATTCTGAGAAATAATAATGATAGAAATACACAAAAAAATCTTACATTGAGGGTGATCAAAAAGCCGTGATAGAGAGACAGTGTCAATCCCTTCGTCAACTTGGGATTCAATAATCCTTTCGAGATGTTCCCTTACATCTTCTGTCGCCTTGTCTCGCTCTGTGATCACGTAAAATGCGGATATTGTTATAAGTATTCACACATAAAAAGAAACATGACCACAAACACAAAAGTATAAAAAATGATTATAATTTAAATGAATAAAATCTCCTCATATTATCATAAACCCAATAGGAATTAGATATATCTCAGGAAAGAAAAAGGAGGACGTGCAAATGAGAATCTCATTGCAATTCCTATAATAATAATAATGATGCCAAATGCATTTACAAAGTTAAATAAAACTTGACATTAATTTCAAAAATTACAGTCAATACTCTCATCAACAACTTGGCAGTAGCAATAGTGATAATAAGTAAGTAGATAACCACACCACTACTGCCACCACATGCAAATATTTAAAAATTTAAAAATACAAACCTGCAGTGGCAAAATTAGTCCCAGAGCCAGGGGAGATGTTGTCAAACCAAAAATTCTTCCTTTTGTCTATCGACCTACATCAATTCAAAGGAAATCCAATTTATTTTACTTCATTCATTTTATATTTAAAGTAACAGTCGTAGAAACCAAGTCATTTGCTAATGTTATATCATTCTTGATTTTTTGCTTCATGTAAATTTATCTAGGAAGACTTGCATACGTAGTTGCTTAAAGTACAGAAAGCTTTTATACTTAGATTTTAATAACGAACGCGTTATTTTTATTAAGTTTATGTTTCATGCTTGTTGGCTCTTAATTAGTTAGGTTGGACAGGTAGGTATATAGCAAACAATATTACACTGTGTAGTATAAATAAATAAATAAGAATTTAGTTTAAAAAAAGAGTGGCCATTAAATTAAAAATGTACAAATTAACGAGATTCAAAAGAGTAAAATGAGGTAGCATACTTACTGACTTATAAATAAGTATAAATGGTAAATACAATTTAAGGTAATTTTTGGTGAAACTTACTTCGGTGGGTGACAATGTCCACATGAGTATGAATTTTTTGACTGATCCCAAACAGCACAAGATTTACAAACTTTCAAAGAACATACGGAACAAGCAACTGGTGCATTAATCACACTTCCAATAAGCCCTTTCGTTGATGTTGGCAAACGTTTATTGCAACGGATGCAATTAGTATTTTTACTATCTTCTGATTTGGGTCCTTTAATACTACCGTTACTCTTGTTACTGCTACTACTTCGTCCCTTCTCTCCTTCTTTCTCAAACCGACTGCAAAAAATAATTAAATATCAAGTAAAGAAAATATTTAGAAATAAAATAATATTCAAAAAAAATCAATTCCCAAACGGAAACAATGATTTTATTAACAAATTAAGAGAAACTTTCTTGTAGCAGCGTGTAATTGATTTTCCAATGATATTACCGTATAAAACTTTTATCTTTGATAAATCAGGTAAGTTATTGTCTCATTGTTGAACAAAAAACATTGTTTCCAATGTTCTTTACTCCCTACGTAGGTACCTTTTTAGGTAATAATAACAACAATGCTCTCGTGTCATGTCATAAAGTATTCCCTATATATACATACATTTTTATTAGTCGGTCAATAGTTGACAGGATAACATTGACATTGGCAACTTTTCTCATGTAGTAGTTGCAATCGTAACTTTTATGAATATGGGCATTGTAAACAAAGCTTTAAAACTTGTACAGGTAAGTACACCTGGTTCATTAGCATAAAAGGGTAAAGCTTAAAAGGAATTGCAAAATTCCACAAAAAACCAACTAAACAATACTTTCTTAAGACGAGACTAAAGCAAATATGCATTTTTCACCTGTAAAGAATCAAGGAAGGATTCATACACATACCTGACACTTATGAATGGCAATAATGATAATAATAAATAAGTACGAATAGTAATAACAATAATGATAATCCTCCTGCATACTTTGTTCTGAGAATGTCCGCCGACCGACTAACTATTTACCGTTAAAAATGCTTCATGTACATATCCCCAGTAAAAAATTACAATATCTGTTGACGGTTGTACTCTTGTACCACTGTGCAAAAAGATACGCTTCATAAAGGAAATAATACACACAGAAGATTCATATCTTGTCTTCAGCATCAAAATCTAACTAACTAATTCTTAATACCTAATGATGTGACTTTTCTATAACACAAAACACAATAGACAAAACTAGTTAGACTGGACTAATAACCGGTAATAATAATAATAGTAATAACAATAGATACTTTTTAGCTAGATATAAGATAAAGTAAGTGGGGGTGGGTACATCAACCCAGGCTTCGTAGGTATATACACAAGCCAAGAACCAAATGCCATTCCAAAGGTAGTTTTGAATGAAATACATTAAAATATGAAATTCTAAAATGCAATAATAATACATATCACAGGATACTATAAAGCTTTAAAAACCTAGTTATTACATAGCGGTAATAAAACCACCACTGCTACTAAATACAACTCGAATGAAATCTGCACTTAAAATCTCTATTCAACTGGCACATTGCATTAAGGTACAACAATGTAAACGAATAAGAGTATCTGCTGTATTATCAATGTCAAGCGCAGACTGAAACATTAGAAAATATTGTAATCAAATGGTAATCCACTACTGTTATACCAAAATAGGGCCAAATTAATGTCGACAGATACCCCACAGGGTAAAAGAATATTACAATATGAACAACATGCTACGCTTGAGGATTTCTTGGTTAAAATTATAAAATAATATATTTTATGGATGAGTCTCTGAATGATTTGATTCAAACTGGGTTGGAATTATGGGATGGTTGATTTTTTAAATGAGTATTATTATTTGCATTCACGTCTGATCAGATTGACCATTTGGAATTATCAGATCAGATCATCATCACCACCACCACATCATCACAAAATGAAATTGGCACACCGGCGAGACTAGGTGTGGACTTTAAGAGATCACAACTAGCGATAACACTAGGTTTGTTACGATGGGTAATGGTTTTTTTCTACTCTGATTTTCATTTGAAAAACAATCAACAATGAAAAGGTGATATTAAACCTGACTCGATTTATAAAAAAGCATGGTATGCATGTATAACTCTGCTTGAGTAAGATGAGATTGAGATAGGGTTTGATGATAGATTAATTTCAGAAAATAATAATTAAGGTGCACACATTATTTCAGCTTTCACTATACCTCACAAACCATCGAAACCACGGTGTGGAATTGGAAGTGGTTGTATTATCACTGTCATTTCTACTGTTACAATTTGAAACTCGAGATTGTCTTGAGTTTCTGTTGACATTACTATTATTACTCGTACTAATTGTCAGACTTGAATTGCTACCACTGAAATTTTTCATATGTTCGATGACGCTTTGTCGTTGATGGGGTTCCTTGATCGGGACAGCGACTCTGGGTAGTTTATGTTCTTGTTGGAGTGTTACCCAAGGGGTTTCATTAGGTGTATTATTATTATTATTCTTGATATTATGATTTGCGTGTTTAGAGTTTTGGACCTGATGAGGATGATGATGATGATGCTGTTGAGGGTGCGTAGTCTGCAAAGATTTTCGTTGTTTTGGAATAGGTGGATGAAGATGAGATGGATCATAATGAGGCTGAGGTGAAGAAGGTTTGCTTGGGTTTTGATGATCGTGATTGCAATTTGCATCCCCATTACCGGAAAATGGGTGTCTAACCACTGGATTCGGACTATGACTAGGAAAATTACTATGGTAAGGAGGACGAGGGCAATTATGTCGATGAGGTTGACCAACAGGTGATCTTTGGAGTGGCGGTGGTGGTTGTCTAGGATAAGTTCCATTGGAATTGTGGTAAGGGTTTGGATGGCGTTGAGGGGGGAATGGACCCCGAATATGTGCTAGAACAGGGCCTGTCCTAGGTGAGTGATGATGATGATAATTTTGATTGGGTGAAGGACTGGGTCCGTTGAGATTATTGGGATATGATGTTGGTCGAAACATTAATTTTTTACTTGGATAACTTGGGTGATGGCCTTGCAAGCGAAAATTATGAAGATGTGGATCATGGTTAAATTCGTATGCAATTTGATCCTGTGAAATACTTTTGGGAACAGCTAAAAGGCGTTGTTGGTGTAGATTTTGGTGATCGTATTCAATTTCATGGTGTGAATTGTGTTTAGATTTTAAAACTGTAGCATATTGGGGTTCATCCACTGCTTCAATTTCGTTTTGATCTTCAAAATCCGACTTTTCACCCATTTCTTCTGGTTCTTCAATTGATTTATTTTTTCGTTTCTTTGCTGCAGTAACAATAGGGATGGGGTTTATTTTAGTACTACTTTCAGGGGATGGGGCAACTTGTTTATGTTTCGATTTTTTCCGAGAAAATAACCATTTCAATCCAGCACCTGCAGCACTGAATGTCTTATTACCACTTGGAGAAACTTTTTCAAGTTTTAAATTGTATTTGCTTTTCTTTCTATCGTTTTTCGTTTCTAAATTGTGTCTTCGGCGATCTTTACTTGTTTGACCACCTGGATCTGGATTTAAAGGCATGATGATTATACTTGCGTCATGAGTTAATACGGATCTTTTGTAATCCCAAACCCCTTATTGCTTTCGTCTCGTCTCAAAATCGTCCACACTCAATAAGGATTTTTATGCAAATGTTACTCATAAATTACCTATCGCTTCCCATTTTCCAATTAATTCAGTCTACGTCGTAACACTTTTGGCAATAAATTCGTCATTGACAGTGAAAATGTCCATAGTTTACAAAGAAAAACCACACCAGTATTTGTTCAAACTGTTAAACAAAGATGTTAACACAACCGCACACACTTGTTAACA
>JAQGAA010000214.1:0-27525 GCA_034696425.1 Isotoma viridis
TAATAAATATACTGTCAGCAAGTTAAGTACAATATATATTATAACGGCTTCACTTGACTTTTTTGTTCTTCTGAACAAAAGCAGATTGAGGAATAAATAATCAACTTCATTTCATAAAATGAACAACTTTCTTAGATAGTAATCACTCTTTCTCATTGTTTTAGCTCAAAGCAAGTTAACTCAATTCATTTAAAACTCTGGTGAACAGGGTGCACTGCACATGAATCGCAGGTTCTTCTTATAGTTATAAATATTATGTTATCATTATTATTATTATTATTACATGATAAGTTTGAACTATGAACCACCTTTTGCTTACAGTGCAAAGAGCTGCTCTGAATGTTTTACTATTTATTACACAGCAGAGATAAATTCAAATAATATTTCGAAGAAGGTTTTGCTTTTGTTCTAAAATATATAGTAAAAAGAAGCTCATTGTCAGTCGAAGACCTTTCTGTATATATGTCTAGAGACAGGCTTCGTATCGTATTCTAAACTTAAAAGATTTATAAATGAATCATAATCAAAAATAACATTTATTTTGTGTCGTGCTATTTTTTTTAGAAAGGTTAGTTCCGTTTCATCATCATCTCCCACCCCTATCTGACATAGGAAGGAGAAGAAAGACTGATTTTATTAAAAAATATATAAATTCTAAAGGATATGATCGAATGCAGGATACATTCTTTTTAAATGAAAAAATGCCGGAGTTTTTTGATTGTAAAAAGAAACTTGTGTATTACTTATGATGAAAATTAGGATTAATTTTTTATTATTCTAACAAAACAAAATTTACGTCCAATAAAGGCCCATCCGTTCATCATAACTCAGACCCTGAGGGGGGATAAGGACAATGAATAGATGAAGACTCACATCATCATGCACACACATAGACACACGCGGGTGGTGAAGGCTTTTTAAGGGACAAAGCTAGTAATCTTCCGCATAGATTATGATTACGATTATAATATATAAAAAAACAACTTACAAAAGGATTTATAAATAGAAGGTACTTAAAAAGGATTGAATATTATTATTTAAGAATACTGAATCGAATCAAGGGTTAGTGGGATGATGTTTGACCCGTGGTGGTGTTTAACAGGTCGATTATGTATTCCTTTGTGTAATTCATTCTCTACCTATTGTTCCCCTATCATCTATCTAATAGTTCAAGTCAGCTCTAAGGCGGCCCTTCAGGGTAAAACTCAATTTTCTAAGAATTTCATTCAATTCATTTTCTCTTTTGAAAAATATCAAGATATCCGAGTAACAGGTTGGATTTTAGATACACACATGCATGCATGCAGGTGGATTACAGGTTACACACAAGGTATAATAATAATTTAATGCTTGGTACACACAAACACCAAATGGATAATCCACCTCCCTTGATTATCTCCTCTTTTTATAAAACTCCAGCCTACTTACTTGCTCTACAGGGCCAAACCGACTGATTGATAAGGATCCTTAAGGCTCTTCTCTTTTTTTCTTTTTGTTTACAACAAAGCACCAAAGTATAGTATGAAAGGTATTAACACGTAACACCCACAGTTTGAATTTTTATTAAGTATCCCTAGTCATTTTATAAAACATGCGTGAGTTAAATTTGGCTTGGTCAGCTTCGTTCAATTTATTAAGCCTCAAGCTGGCTCCATACAACATGATGATGATGATTATGATGACATGACATTGCTTAGAGGTTCAGTTCAGGTCATTTTGTTTAATAAAAGTTGCCGACGCTGAATTCTCACAGGATCGATATAAAAATACTCTAGCTAGCCATCATCATCAAGTCCAGTCCACTTTGAAGACACTTTAGCTTCTTGGAGAAGATTTTCTCCCCTTTGTGTATCAGGTCTACGAAAAAGCATGTGCGTAAGGTGTGTGTCCTGTGTATGTATAATATAATATAAAATTCAAAGCAATTTCTTTTCTCGTTGAACTTCTTCATAATGATTATACAAGGGATAAGACAATAAAATAAAAAACAAGAGTTGCGTTTGATAGAACAATAAATGAAAGAATGATCAGTCAGTAGTTTCTTATGGGTTTTTGTTCACTTTCTCAATATGTTACACTTTACGACATGCAGCATCTTATATAAATATACTAACCACCATCTCCAGAGGATAATGATATTGTATATAAAATAGGAGTGTGTATCATCATCGTAATATCATGTCTAAAAATGTTATCTCGATCTCTGAACTGTGACTAGGATTCTCGTGTCAGTGGACTAGATTCAAGTATTATGAGACTGCAAGCAAAAGTGTAAGATTCTGTGTGATGAATCTAGCTCTAATAAACTAACTTGATTAAATTCAGAGTACATATAAAAAAGAAAGAAAAGGTTTTTCAAGGTTCGAAAAAACATAAAAAGTAAGTTTGACTTGAATTTAAGATTCAGCATAGAATTTAATATGTAAGGTGGTAGAGGCACTTAAAGTATTTTATTTAGGGTGGGGTCCTCGTCGTTCCATTCTGAACTTCCTTTGTAGAGCTATTTGTTACTTTTCTTTCTTGGTGGTATCCTTCTTTTTCCTTAAGCTACATTTTGATTTCTTATTATACAAACAACACACCACCACGCACTTTATCTAGGTATGTGTGTGTGTACCTTATGTAGAATTCTGTATTGGATCATTTTGTGAGATGAGAGAGAAGTCAGTGGAGAGAGAACTAATGTTCCTATTTTTTGAGAGGTTGGAGAGAGAGAGAGAGATCATCTAATAGAAAATTCATGCTTGGGCTATGAATCTCAATCAAGGGCCAGGCCAAAATAGAACCTCCTTTTTACTGTCACAATTACAGCTCCAATAATAATAATACCACCACTGGTCTGGTATTGGTAGTTGTAACAAAACAGCAGTAAAATCTTTTTGTTTCCTTTTCTTCAAGAGATTACCTACAGCTCATTTATTTATACCTTATACAGTTGTTGTTGTTTGTTTCTTTTACTAATAAATAAGTTAAGAGGGCAAAACCAACAACAAAAGAGTAATGTAATAATATAAAGCTTACTAAATAAGAGGAAGAAGAGAAAGAACTCAAAATTAAGGACCAAGGAGGGAGCATTTTCCTTTAGGAAATGCATACAAACAAATATATAAAAGTAAAAACAAAGGAGATTACATTACTTAACGAATAATATTATAATTCTCATGAGAAGAATGAAGATCAGGAACGGTGTGTATCAAGTCCAGACTGAGATATGGAGGTGGATGATGATGATATGCATGGGTAGTGGTGGGTATGTTTAATAAGGGAATATGTTTTTAAATGCAAAAGGACTCTTTTATTGTAAGGTTTTTGTATTGAGTGAAATAGTTTAGTTGTACAAGTATAAGGAGTGAAATTCTACGATAAATTCCTTAACTTTTTAAGACTTTGAAACAGAAACCTTTGTTACCTATTCCTTAAACATTTGAAAAAGACAAAAGAAAAGCTAGGATGATGATGATGATGATTATTAGTGAGTTGGTAGTCTGGAAGAGTTAGGGATGGTTTTTTGAGAGATCTTTGGCTTATAATATAAATACAAACAGAACTAAATCAACTTGTTTAGTCAGTTATCTAAATAAAGCTTTTTCAAAATGAAAAGACAGGATAATTTATTTTGTTTACAAACTCTTTTTTAAGTAATGCGTCAACCAAGTATTCACTAGGAATCTTTACAGTTGATCTTCTTACATAGTTGAGGTTTTCTTAAAGAAGTAATGTAATCCAGGTAGGATGATACACTAAGGAACGGGCTTGTTTGCTCTATACTTTGAGTTAGAAGCATTTAAAAAAATGTTTTAGTACAGTTGCTACTAACAAGTACAGTGTGTAAACTTTAAATATGTAAAGTGTGTATAAAACAAATGGATGTAAATGTTTGAAGTTGTTTTGTCACCAAGAAAATTAGGTGGTTACAGATTTTTTTAAAATTTAATGTTGTTTGTTTGAATTTTATTTTAACTTGAGGGTATTTTTTTAAAAAGAGTTAGGTATAGAAATTGTATGAAAAATTCAAGAGTTTTTGAGACACTAGTGTGTATACTTTATAAATGGATTTAATAAAGAATATTCAAAACTTAGGTAATAGGAGTCCCATTTCCCATGAAAATAAAATGTTTTTAGATGTAGGAGGAAATAGTTTTGTTTGTAGTTTGATGTTATTTCGTCCCTTATTCCCATTTGATTGTTCCTTGTTGTTGTTATTATTATTATCTAAGAGCCGGATTCTTTACTTATTTGTATTAATTAGTGCAATGTAATAATGTTAAGTTCATGTCATATAATGTACCTAAGGGATAGATTCAAATTTGAACTACAGTTGTACACATTCCTACTCAAGAATTTATCCTAGATTACATGAAAGAAATACACTTTGTATAAGCATTTGTACGCAAACAAACAAATCACATATATATGCTTGTGTAGTTTTCCTTGAATTATCTTCGACATGGTCTTCAAAACTGATGTGAATTCTCAGAATTCATGCTACTAGCAGTAGTAGAAGTAGCTACAGGGTTTTTAATCTCAATTAGTAATGCACATTATTATTATTAAAAGACTTTTATAAAACAAAGACATCTTATTCAAAAAATTAACGCTGTGACAGTGTAAAAAGAAAGACATAACTAACACATTATCAACAACACCCATGATGACGGCTATAGAAGTAAAGATTATTTTTTGTGAGGTGTTTTCTTAATAATAATATATTACAGGTAGTAGGGTTTTTTGCATATATTATTATTATTGCATTTTGTTTGCATTTTGCACCCATTTGTAGATACAGACAAAAACCTTCAGAACTTCAGTAGTGTGATAAATGTGGTAAGCTGTATGGCTACCCACACACACATGTATATAAAGTGTAAATGGAAAGAATATATAATGCATTAGATAATTGTATGTAAAAGTCAATGAATGAATGATTTTCTTTGGGTTGGTTGGTATAATAATATATATTGTTTCTTTATAATACCATCTGCTTCAAAAACTACCTACATACTTTATGATCAATTCTGTATCATCAGGGTTTTAAAACAATAATAGCAGTGGTGGTAAGGATAAGAGATTGCGGTACAACAAATTTTAATACTGACTGCCGAATCGATAAAAAACCATGAACCAGACTTTATGGACTGGGTGGGTATGTTCATTGTGTGTTTCTTTAAGTAAAGGGGGATGATGATCGTAAACATTTTTTGAAAAGAGAAATGATGCAAAAGCCAGACCTCAAATCCCACGTTTGTGCAAATATTTTTTGGAGTTATAATATTCATAAACAAAACCGCTAAGAAGGAGATTCACTTTTAAGATTTTTGGTTTATTTGGTTAAAGCAAAAAATATTGCATTGGGTAAGTTATGCTTTTTTTTTTAAATATTGCATATATTCAGGTAAATTTCATAACCACGGACTTTTACATGTGTATTAGAGTTTTTAGCTAATTTTCTAGGAAATGATAAGAGAGTGGCTTTGTTTGTTCTACAATTGTTTTTGTTCCGCTCTTTTTGTTTCTTCCGGCTTTTAGTAAAAGAGTCAAAATTTTAAATATTTCCCGACTTTGTTCCTTTTCCCCGTGTCCCAGAAAACATAATTTAATGTGTTTTTTCTACCCAATATACAAACCCGGCGACCCCGATCTCATCAAAATTAAAACTGTCCCATTGGATACTCTCATGAGAAATGTTTTTGTTTAAAAATCTTGCAAACAACAACTCTGGGGACTTTGGCCAAGCTAGAACTAGAACTTTAAAGAATAGTAAAATACATAACTGAGAGTGTATGTGTACCCACCATACATATTATTATGGGAGTTGAACACAACAATAATTTAAAAAATCTAATTTCTTGTTCTCATAAGACAGCTAAGAAAGCATTTTTTCTTCCGACTAAATAATTCCCCAGGCAAAAGGAACACAATTCTTAAATGAACATCTTGAAAAATTATATTTTTCAATTGAGTTTTATTTTGCGCAATAATCTTACTCCACTACTTGCCTTCAAGTCACAATAGAGCTCGAAAGAAATAAGACTCGCCATCAAGATTGTGTTATATTATTGAATGGAAAACGTGAAAAGGAAATGTTACTTTTGAATGTCTGTAAAAGTGCAATCAATCCAAACCAATATGAAACGAACTACTTACACATTCAACAACTTATTACACTTTATAACAACTACTGCTCTTACACGACGACGCGTATCACTACCGTCATCATCATCATCATCATCATCAACAACAATAATAATATCAGCAGCATATGCTTTTCATTGCAATTTTATATTTTGCAAAGTACAATAGCACATCCATTCATGTGTAATATTGTATCAAAAATCTAATTTGACTTGTATTAATGCCAAGAGATGAGTTCTTTTTTACTCTAATGAGAATGATCATGCTAAATACGTGTACTTGTGCTGACTGATGATGATATTGATACTTTGTAAATGTATGTAAAGAATCTGTAGTGTTGAATCTGATCTAAACTCTTATGCATATTTCTTTTGACAAGAGAGTGACAAGGTTTCCCTCAGCAGTATGACTCATATTAAAATGAAAACTTTAACAATCAATAAGAATCGGTCAGAAATGAAACGCAGTTGCTAAGAGCAAATCTGCACTTTTCAATCCAATCTGATTCTATATATTCAATTGTTACAATTTCCCCAAAAACACATTAAAGAATTTTCACAGGATTTATAAGCATCTCAAGAGATTACGTGCTGATCTGTGTGTGTGTATAAAATTACATTTAAAAAGGCTCTAAAAATCCCTCACGTCAATTTTTACTTTGCTGGTTGATGAATAAATAATCAAATCTTGCAGCAATCAAACCATTCTAACGCTATAATATATAATATGACTTTTATCAGGATTATAGATAGAGAAAACTATAATGATTTGATAGCAAGTACACTTGAATTTCGCTAGTAGCCGTGTAGCTTCTGACTCTTATAAACGACAATGATGACCTGATGATTATAACGTTATTGATCGTAATGTTCAAATCCAAATGGTAATGTGATACTTAAAGTAAATTGAAGTTTGATCTAATTCACATGATTACAAAGAAGAAAGGATATTACAACTCTGTAATAGCATTTTTACTCTATACTTGTCCATAAATGAAATATTATATTATTGTAATGATAAAATAAATGATGGACAGAGGTTTTTTAGTATACCAGTTATACTCTCGAAGAGTTGAGAAATAATGCGAAAGATCAACTTCAACCTAGTAGGTAAATTCACACTGGGATTTAAACTCATCCATTTTCAAGTTGTTTTATGTGCTCGCAAAGTAAAATCTAATAACTTAAATTATTATTTTTTTCTACTTGAGGAAAAAAACACAGAACATTAGCAAAAGCAATAAGAATGGATGGAATAGTAGAGAGATGGATGGATTTGTTTAATGGAAATGGTTTTTTTTTGTCTGTGTGTGTGTGTGCTAAAACACTAAGCACATGTTTGCCCTTTTTTGTTTTCTTTAAATTGATATAATCTCTTTCTACTGAAATTACAAATGGAAGAAGAAAGATACACCCGGACACTGAGAGGTCAAGTTGAATCGGATTCGTCTTATGATACTTTAAGATGCGGTCATTCCCACTACCAAGCATGCCTTTGGTATATGATGTGGATTCTGAGAGATAAACTAAAGTTTAAGGGAATGATTGGTATAGAACTTTGAGCTGAAAATTGAAATTCAATTGATATTCTAAAATGATTATTAGTTTGTTTTAAAAATTGATAATATTTGCAATTTTAGTTGCAAAAATTAGATTTTTAGATTTGATTTTTTTTGCATTTAAACCTTTTTCCATTTTACTTTCATTTACGTCATAAAAGTCAAATTTTTATTGAACTTTGCCAAGTAATCTCGTTGGTTTTTAAGCAAACCGATTTCAGTTGGGTTTTATACTGACCACTCCCTAAAAAATACCCTGGGTCCCCTTTTTTCTTGCAGCAGAATGATTCTCAATTTAAAAATTAAAATTTCTATAGTATGCAAACAAGCTGAAATGGCAATTAGATAAAATCGTTTAAAATCATTTATCACTAAAATTGCACAATAGTATATTCTAACCATACTGAAGAATCCCATTCATGAATTAAAAATGTGAACATATTTTTAGCAAGAGACAACATCCACACAAACATTTACATTCAATCCAACAATAGTATATATTTTTATTCAAAAGAATGAATATGAATTTGTGGTAAAGCATATTTCATTACATTGTTAAAAATGTTGACTTAGCTAAGAAGATAAGCACAACTTTAGTCAGGTCGTGTCGTGTCTTTTTATGTTGTAAACTTAACATGTAAAAATTACAAGACTATCTTACATACATGACACATTCGCATATTATATATTTGCTACACAAACCATATGCAACAATAAAAGGACTTTTAACAAAGTTTTAAAGTTTTATATTATATTTTTATGTTGTACCATCACCCATCACACATCCTATCGCACTCGCCATGTCTATTTTATCCCATAAGTCTCTTTCCATCTACTGATTTTAATCACAATTTTTGTATTTATTTAACAAGACACATAGAATCAACAGTTTTTACAATAGTACATACAAAAGTTACCACACTCCGTTGTCTGTGTGTTGACTTGATTAAAATTCTTCACTTTAGTAGTAGTACTGGTAGTAGTTTGTGTGTGTACTTATTTGTTTGCAACAACTGTCGCACAGCTTACCTTTTTCCTAATTGGGTTTACTCTCTACATATTCAGACTTTTTTCAGATTTTTATCTCATCTCACATTATTCTCCCAAATAAATCCCAATCTCAAAGAATCTCTTGACTTAGCTCTATAAATATGTATAACATAACATGAGACACAAGCCTATTCTATTCTTATAAAGGTCCCAAACTCCAAAAAGTCTTATGTCAAAACTGTGTATTGTAATTTGTAAAAATATATGTAACGCATACATTGAGTTAGATAGATACACACATTATTGCATTGTGTTAGTAGATAAAAAACCATAGAACACAGATTTAAAGTATTTGTCAAACTGTAATTTCTTTCAGAGTTTAGAGCTTTCTAGGGCGTTGTGTTTAGATCTTGTGGTTCTATGTTGTATGAAGATTTAAACTTTTGGCTGATTAGCCGTGTGTGCTTAAATAATCCTTGGTAGTAGTAGTAGAAATTGTAAAATTAGGCACATCTGCTAACCAATTACTGAAAGTTATTAGAAAAAAAACTGCAGCTTGGAATAGTTTTTGTTTTTTGTTTAAAATGAATTCAATTACAAATAAGTTGCAAAAGTATAGGGAAATTTTTAAATTGAAATCGCAGCGTGAAAAACCTTAAAACACAAAGGTTGTCATCAATTGGTGTGGATTCAAGGTAAAATTGTTTATTCGAAGAATCGCAGTTCTGATTGCAGGAAAAACTATCTGCATGGTTGTACTTAAGGCAAAGAAAGAAAAGACAATGAAGGTTTTGATTAGAAAAACAAACAAATCCATGATACTCGATCGATCAGTGTGGAAGTTTTCAATTTAATGCATTTTTTTCTACCAACATAAACTTGACTATAGATTTGACACGGTTGAATGAGAAGTAATGACATTGACAATTAGCTTAACGAATTTGCTATCAGGTTTTCTATATCATTGAATGAATGCCTTTTAAAGGCTTCAATGACAAAAACTAACATTGGATGAGTATTGTTGACTATGCAGTTATTTTTTTATTGTTGATTCAGCCAGCCAGGGAATTTAGTTTACAACTTATTAAGTCGATATAAATTTTTTAAATTTTTTCCACAAACTTTTAAGCAAATTTTGAAAAAAAGTTTTGTCTTCACTTACCAAATTCTCTTTCGGATCCGATTGAAAAACATTTTGACTGTTTTTTTATATCTAACAAGAAAAAACCTACACAGAAAATACACTTAAATTGTAATCACTCTTTGATGGCTTGAACAAGGATCATATTATTATCTGTCCTCACGTCATTCATTCACAAGTCACAAATCTTAAAAAAATGCTTTAAATGTCGATTTACTTCTTCTCCATAAACTTCTTTGAATATTTTAAACTACAACCTAACTAATATTACAGGCGCAAAAAAGCACATTCAAAATTATACAATATCCAGGAGAAAAAACCCAACCCAGGCTTTCTTTTGTGTATACAATCTCTCTCTTTTCTTAAAAATGTTGCTGTTGTTCACAATTTGTCAAAAAAGAGAGAAATAAATTTATGATTTTGTATAAAACTTTAAAAGACGACCAATATAAGCTCACACAGCTTGATAATAATAATTCTCCAATATAAAGATGACCATCTCGTCCTCGCGTCACTCATATAAACTCATACAATTTTTAATAAAAATGAGTGAATGTAGTAAAATTTTCACGCTGCTATTAAAGCACTTATTATTATTATGCCGGATTTTTAAAGACCTTCGTGTTGGTCTCTTGTAGTTTTCATGTAAAAGAGGAATCATTTACGAGAACTCCCTGGAGTTTTATACCAAGAAAACTGGAAGTTCCACTGATACTCATATCGCAATTGCTTTAGTGAAATGCTAAAGTAATTGTACAACTTTTAACTTTAACTTCTCTTCTACTTACTTAATACTCAATGAATCCACATCTTACATTTAAGAAACAAAAAAATGAATAAAATGCTTATCATAATAGTTTAACATTATAGCATAGAAGCGATAGTCACTTATCCAGTCTCAACTACTTGTGTGTGTGTTCAATCGATTCAAATCTCTTTTAAATGTAAAATAGCAAATAGATTTTATCACAAATACTTGAATCCAATATCTAGGAGATTAGCAAACTATTAAAACAACAACAATCGATTAAGATTACTAATGAATAGGAAATAAACTGGGTTTAAAGAATATACAGTCTATGTGTGTCTTCTTATAAGCAAGTTTAATTGTTGAAATTTTCGATAAGTTTTTTCTATCCTTTCTTCTTTCACTTTACAAACAAACTTTTGTTTAAATCATTGTTTCCCATGCTCTTGCTCTTGTTAATACATTAGGATTATATCAAAAGTGTTTAAAACTTTTTAAAATTCAACTCAAACCAGACTTAACTATTGCTTTTGGTCACACACACACTAAACACTTTACATAAGAGGCACCAGACAGTAATATAAAAATCCGTGAGGATGATATAGTTAAAGGTTTTAAAAAAAAATTGTAATAATGAGATGAACTTTTTGATGAAGTTGAGCCAAATGGAATTAGGGAATGTTGAATTTAGATGAAAGCTCACACTATAGGGAGTCTCTCTGTTCCTTTTGACGATTCATTCACTTTTTTATTATTATATTGTTGTTACACAAATGTTTCATTTCTCTCTGTTATCATCATATTATTGTTATTATCATTCATTCTTGTATGTTGGAAGAAAAGGGTATTTAAAAATGTTGAATTTTGAATTACATCTTCAAATCCTTAATGGACTTTTTTCATTTTAGATATATAACTCGAAGAATTCTTCTTCCAAAGTAACTGTTTTATACCGAGGTATTATTGTAATAATGGGTTGAATAATAATAATAATATTACCTCAGATTCTTCTTCTTCTTTTCTCAACTCTTAAAAAGAATCTGAAAGATTTGTGTTTGTCATTTCATTTATTTTTTTCCATTCTAATTCCATTTGTGTGTTAAAAGTTTAAAATTCTTAATGCCTTTTTCTGTCTCTGTTGTATAAAAGTAATAAAATTATACTTTTGACTCTCTTGATGGCGATGATGATGATGGTTGAGAGAAAATAAATTAAGATCCTTATTTGGAACAATAATGTTCAAAGATGACAACAAAGATGAAGGGATCGTATCATCAACATTATTCTGTATGTGTTATTTCTTTTCGTACTACTATGGCTTCGTACTTTTGGTACTTATCAAATAATAAAAATCTAATCAGAATCAAAACGAATAAAAAGTTCCCTGTTAGGGAAATTAAACATCAAAAGCTTTTTATATAAAGGTGTACACCACAAATAACCTATCTAACTTGTATGTTGGTTCTTCTAATGATAATTTGATAATCTTTTAGTACTGAAGAGTGTGTAAGCAAACTTAGTCACTCAGTAAGAAATGTCAGTCACAACAGTAATGTTTATTTATTTATTTGTTTAATTTTTATTAAGTATCATCATTACCACGATTATACCATGATGATACATTATGCACTTGAATAACGATATTATTATTATTATTCCGAGTAGTAGTAATAATAATACAGTGCCTCATCATCATATTGTGAAAATGGGTAATGTTCTACTAATAATATTATTAGTATTCGAATTATAATGCATTTTTGAATTTGGATTTGACTTCACTTGACAACATCAAGTAGAGAAACAAAGGGAGTCACACCTTTAACTATGTAACGTAACTAAAAACTCTTAATTTTTTCCCATCTCATAAAAAAATTAACATTATGAACTTTGTTAACTAGTTTGTGAATTTATTTTATTATAGTTTTGATGATTGTAATGATGATGATGGGATGGATGGGGTTGGACTGCTTAGTAAATGCATAATTTTATTATTACATGCATAATTTGACATTCTTCTTTTCTATTATATAATAACATTAATGCATGTAACTGGGTAGTAGTTGTAATGTTGGTAATGGTACTTTGTTGTACTTTTTATGTATATTATCCAATCTATCACTCATCACATCAAAAAAGGTTTTTCATACTTGGTTTTATTATTGTCGAGTATCGTCGTAGGTATTTTTGATATTATGGGATGATTACGTTTATTCATAAGTAAATTTTTTTAAGTAAAAACTTCACAAAAGTTCACAATGAAACTATGTGTATGTGAATCAAGTTGAAAGCTTATTCACGGCTTGGTGAAATGATTTTTTAATCTTGTTTCGGATGAAGAAGACGCCGCAAAAATTAATTTGCATAAGAAAATCACAAACGGTAAGTTTTATCGATTGAGAAAAAGATGTGAGATTGTGATGATTCTTGTTGATAAAGTCGTTGAGTATGTAGATTATATATTATAAAAGATTTTGGGTAGGTAAGATAACAATAATAATATTATTATAAAAGGTAGGTACAGCAGGTAGGTTAAATGCAGGTCTTTCTTGTCTTGTGTTGTGTCAGTTACCGGTTTATATCGGGGGATTTATTGCAGAATATTAAATAATGCAAAATAATAACTTTTTTGGGGTTTTTATGAATAAAACCATTTGATTATGTAAATTTGATATAAACTCAAAATCAGAACTTATTCCTTTGTTGTAATTGATTTTTTTTCTTTAATTTGGCAAAAAATATTAAGAGATCCAAAATAACTATTGAAATCCACTCCAGTTTTTTAAATATTCTCTCTTGATTTAAACTTTTCTTTAAATCTGTATCACTTTTTGTCCTTGTAATATATTTTCATGCGTTTAAAAGCAATAAATACTTGGAATTGATGGTTTGCTTTGTGTATGAAAATATAAAGAATCAATTTCTTTCGTTTCTCTTTCCGTTCAAAAACTTTTACCTTAATTTTGAACTCGTTTTAATTTTTAAAACTTTAAAAGGATTAGATCGACGTGAATAAAGGTGTTTTTAAAAAAGTAACGATTATTATCAATTGCTACAATCGTGTAGCTCTATAAGGTTAAGTAACATACCAAGTTAAACCGTGTGGTGTTACACCTTCGAAGGAAAGCAATTGACTAAAGAGGCCCACAGGTAAGCAAAGTTGACGGTGAGAATCATCATCAACTTCTCTCATAGTTGTAGTGTGTGTAGTAGTGGCAGTGGCAGCAAAGCAAAAGGCAAAAAAGTACATGATAGAAAATACAGGTGAGTGAGTACACACACATAGTGTTTATAATCAAGTTGCATTGGTTTATTCGTATATTTTGATTTTTGTATTAGAATCTTTCATATTATTACAATCCTGGTAGACCAGTTTGCTTATGATAGTTGTGATGAGTAGTAAGTAGTAGTTGTAGTAAAAGCGTTACAATACACAACTACTACTACTCTGTAAAACATAGTGTATGCAATATGTAATACGTGAGTCTTTGTACATTGTATTTCTTTCTGAGGCAAAGAAATGCTTTGAATCCTCTTCCTCTATCTAGTAAAAAACCATAATACATTTTAGCTCTTACACTCTAAAGCAATTCTCATTCTCAAACTAAGAGACTATATAGATTACATATTATGCATTCAATAGGATTCTCTCTATCTCTTTTTTGTACTCATCATAATACACATAGATCGTGTGTAGTAGTAGTAGTGGTAGTGGTTAGTGGTTGAAAGGATTGGAATGGATGGACACACTCACAGGCAGGCAGGACTCACACTTACTTTCAATAATATGCAATCAGCCCAGGTAAAAGAAAGAGCACAGGTAACCCGGAATATGATCGGCTTGTAGTGTGATTTTATGTTTATGTGTGAAGTAAAGTAAGAAGTAAGATGACCAGTGTGTATGTGTAGGAAAATGAGAAACCAGAAGAGAGAAGATTCCAAGACTTGGATTGTATGGAAGTTTCTTTAAGAGAAATCTTTGGAGAGCTTGAGACTTGGAAGAAAAGTGTGGGACAAAAAGTGTACTTTTTGTATGGACTCCATGAATGTATGAAAAAATCTTCGTATGCATTATTGGTTGTATGGGGTAGGCTCATTTGTCTTAAGATTAGTAGTAGTGGGATAGATGAGATAAGATGTGATGATCAGGTTTGCTTGTAATGGTGTGTTCTGTGTTGCTGTTATGTGGGTATGAGAATAAGTACAAGGGGTTTTAATTCCATGAGGGCTAAAAATGCTAGAATGTCATTAAAAGAAACTTATTTTTTGTAAAGTTCATGAAGATTGTGGTGATTATAGCTAAAAATAAACAAAACTTTAAGAAAAATTCAAAATTCTAAAGCAAAGTTTTAATTTAAATAAAAAGAGTCCACGGTACTCTTATGATGGTATTTTGTAATGTTAATCAATTGAGAAAGAAGTGAAATTTTAAAAGCAAAAAGCAACCAAGAATGTTAGGCTGAAGAGCGAAAACGCTATAATTTCATATAACAATTCGGATGGACAAATTTTTGTAATTTCGTTATTCTACAATATAAAATCCTTTTTTCAATTATAAACGAGAACAATCTCACTTCACAGTCTTATAAAGATAAGCTTTAATTTTTATGGTTCATATTCTAATTTGTAACTTCTTCATTTTAGAAAGCTTTATTTTTTAATTTTGATACAGCAAAGATAATTAGAGTATAGTTTAGAATTTTAACAATGATTTGGGTTCAGAATATTTGTTTCATTTATTCTTCCATTCAATTGCAAGAACTATAAAAGTTAGGCCCATCACTCACCTGCATAATAGTCTCAACGCAACGTATAGCCCAGAATTTAAATAAAAATTCATAGTCTGATTCCAATATGCGTAGAAGCTTTTTAAAAAAGAATTTTATGACTGAATGAAAATTCCAACAAAATTGAAAAAAAAAAGAATAATACAAAAATGCCTCACATAACTGATTCATCCCCATCATCCTCCTTCATATTGTATTAAACCACCACCACCACTTCAAATTCTCCGTAAAGTTCATACATACTTTTAGTTTTTTTCCTTGTTGAAAGTAGAAATAAATAAATTTTGTATGAAAAATCCTGTTTTCTTATTAATTCAGATAATCAAAAGGAGAAAAAAGCAAAAGAGCAAACTAAGTTTAAAACCAAGGTTGGCTTTTTTATTCTTATCAAGAAAGACAATAAGCAGTAACTTTTTTTAATTGTTACGAATTACGGTGATTAATTTCCTATCTATCTCTCAAGTGTGTCAACTCAATCCCTATTGGCTCATGTTGTTTGATAAAAAAGAACCAAGGAACCAACTCTGCTTGGTATTTCCTTTCTCCTCCGGGCTTATTTCTTCCTTTCGTCTTTTTTAAATAGAGAAATAAAAAGAACAGTTTCAGGTCATAGTTCCCACGCCATTTTTATCCTTCGCAAGGATTTTTTTTCATTTCAATCACTCTTCAGACCTAAAGTTCTTTCTAAAAGTTAGACTTTTTATTTTACTTTTCTTTATTAGTTTTAGCATGGGTGAAATAGCAAACTGGCAAAAAGTAAGGTACACAATTACTCTAAATAGAAATTGCTGCACAAATTATGTGAAAACTAAGTTTAGAGCTTTTAAGTCAATTTGTAAGTCGGAAACGGTTTGATCCTTAATGTATTTGGAAGTTTTAATTAAAATTTATAATTTTCCCTAAAAGCTTCTTTTAAATACTCAGAGTAAAATATCAAACAAGCGTTTGAAACCCTTTCCATGATTTATGCACATTCCCTTTTTAAAAAACAGACTGAAATAATACAACTAACTATGAGAGTCATGGTAGTGGTGGTGGTTTGCCCCCTGAGAGTTTGCTAATCGTTCAAAGTGTGGGTGGCTTTTGACATTTATAATTGTTATCCTACGCAACAATATACATTAGATACGTCATTATTATTACTATAGTTCAGGGCATTAGTCTTATTGAAATTCTATGAAAATCACACGGACAGTACTATAATAATATCACATTATTATTTATTATTACATTCTCAGAGTACAGTAACCTGGGCTGTCTGTTATAATGATGGTGGTGGAAAAAGAACTAGAATAAAATTTAATTCATTCATCTGCCTTGGCCTTGTTACATTTTTCGAATAAATTTAACTGTAAAACATTATGGAATATTTCTCACTCATCCCTATACAAGTGTTCCAAAATATTCTTGAAACTATACAACTTTACTCTAAGAAATACCTAATAGTAATAGTACCACAAATACAAAAAATGAGACTGAGCTAAGTATTGCCTTAGACACATTAAAAACAACATAAAATCCCTTTAAATCTACTACTTCTGCCATTAAACCCAAACTACATAAAAAACCTGAATAGGATGTTGGTCGGTCAAATGAATGTCAATTCCTTTGTCAATTTGTCACACATTTTATCTTCATCCCTACTAAAGCCCTTAAACCAATCCCACCGGAAGTATCATTAAAAGACACAGAGTAACCTTAAACTTGCCTTGTTTCTTAAGATTTTAAACCCAAAATAACAAAAGTAGTACGTATTACTCCTTACTTACTACTACTACTACTACTAATACTACAACTCCATTGAGAAAAGCAAACATCTTTGTGTGTCTCCATCGAACAAAAGTAATGCCTAAACCCTATAGTTCCCTTTGACAGCCTTCAAAGTAGTTTAAACGGGGTAATAAAAACGTCAAATAATAAAATTCCGGACACTTTTACTATCATTTTGAAAACTGATAACGTAATAAAATAAAACAAATCGTATCTCCATTCCCCATTAGTATTATTTCTAAGCTCGGAATTTGCCATAAAGCTACTTTCATAAAGATACCACAAATATGTTACTTCAAGTCGTAAAAAAGTCGTTCCTTCCGTATTGTTTTTTTTAAGTTTCTTTTCTTTTAGAGTTCAAACATCCAAGTCGGATGGTGTGTTTATTTACTTCAACTCCATTTGATCCTATTGGATTCTCTGTAAGGTTTTGCAAAGATTATTGTAATAATAATAATAATAATACTGAAATGAAAGACGCTGCAAGGAGATTCCTCAAGAAGATATGAATTGTATTGTGGGAACCACTGGAGTTTTATGTATTTAGCTAATTAACAACTAAACCTATAATTATTATGATATACTAGAAGTACATTAGTGGATGGATGAAACCGTTACCTTTAGAGTAAACTTGAGACACCTGAGAGCGACGAAGAAGACGTAACTTTACCACGTCTGCAAAAGTATCATCATTCATATGCATTTCTACTTACTACTGCTACTACCACCACCACCATCAGTACTTATCAACCCTCTGGGCTTATTCGGTTCGGCTTTGATAAGAACTTCCTGTGAATTTCCTTAAAATTACAACACTCCTTTTTAAAAGAAATATATTATATAGACACTAAGGATTTTATCACGTCTGACTCTGTCTCTGTCTCTGTAGATCAATATCGTATAATATAATATTTTGCTGAAGTACAAAAAATATGTTCATTTTATAACGCGTGATATTTTTCAAATTTTTCATCATTTCTAGCAAAAGAAGAAAAACACTGGTAAATAATAATAATAATCAGGTATTGCACCCCCTCCAGTTGTAGGTTGTGTTGTGTATATAGTTGAATGTTAATACTAGTGTAGAGAAAAAATACCAACTCGATTTAATTTTTATGTTCATTTGACCTTTGAAATTAGACAAAAACTCGATCGATTAAACTCTGTAGTGACTTTTAACTCAAAAAATTTATAATTTCACTCATATCTTATACCTTGAAAGTAATTGAATAGAATTACTCTTTGTAAAAAACCTTGCAATAATACATATACACATTTCCGTTTTGAAAAACGCACAGAAAAACTCCTTTCAAAAACTTTTAATACGCATTTTTTTAACCTATTAATCTTCAATAGAGTTTCAAACTTCTTGAAAATCTTAACTAGGTATACATACACATACACACAGAATATCCAAATCACACACACACACACGCACCATTCTTTAGGCATTACGTGAATTTCACGAGCAATTATCATCATTCATCATTATTCACCATTCATCATTCATGTTCTTGTGAAAAATGATATCGGCTTGTTTAAATCTTGCACGTATCTTTTTACCTGAAGAAGTACCTACTACTACGATATTTCCCATCCATATCTAAACTAACTATATAAGAAATTGTTTAGTACAAGCCACTTCAAACTTTAAGACTTTTTAAAAATGCAACACACAGAGAGAGCGATCTCATAGCTCTAGTATCAAAAATCACATCTCTCATCATTCTTCAACTTCAACTCCGAAGGGGGAAATTAATTTCATGATTTCGTTACATGGATCCATTATGTCATTCCAATTACTGTCCTACTGCTTAATAGCCCTTCTCATATTATTATTTTATCCCATCTGCTCCTCCTGCTGACGGATAAGAGATGCGGTTGTCTGATATTACAAATATGTAAAAAATTAATCATAATAACAATATTTTAATGTACTAACTACAAGTGGCAACTAATAACCCCTCTGGGTTTTTCTTTCTCGTGTTTGAAGCTTTGAATCAATGTGTAATATCTTGAAAATTTATGTAATATTATCCAAACTCTGCAAACCTGTCTAAAACAAGTGAAATTTTACATGAAGTTTTTACACTACCACCAACATCAAAGGATATCATCACATCTCATCATCATCCAAATCTTAAATGGGTCCTTTTGGTTATCAAATTGCCATCATGGCACGGCATTATTAAATTGCAACCCTTATCATTATCTACACACCAACCACGAGAACATGTCATGTCATATTTATTATTATTACTATTATGTATATCACTCTTGTTCTTTGTTCAACCTAATTGCTTTAGTTTTAGTAGTAACTTGTAAGTAAAAGTATGTTGTTTTTTACTATCTAAAGTAAAAACCCTAAATTTCATGCAAACAACGATTTAAAACGAGGTAACATTTTTATAATTTTCAGTTTCCTTTTCATTATTTCTTTACTTAATTTAATTCATTATAATTGGCACACAGAGAGAAGATTATACTTAAAGGTCCAGTAGTTGTAGTTTGTTCTCTTGTTTGGGTGTCATTTTAAGAGAGAGAATTCGCATTTTAGAAAACATGGTACAAAAAACGCTTTCGTTTTCAGTTTAAAAAAACTCTGGAAGTTGTCTTTTATATACAGGTTTGAAACTTTAACTCTAAATAATTTGATAGTACTAACTACTACTACTACTACTACTACTACATGGCTTTTGTAAACTTCATTGAAGAAATTGTTCTCACACTTTAAAAAATTTCTTGAATCTCATGGAGAAGATCGAGATGTTTTTTTAGGAGAGAGTTAAAATCCTACAGATTTTTAAGATAGAAGAGAGAAAAAAGCAAGATGAACCTACTCATCATCATGACACTTTCTCACAAGAAGAGATTCTTTTAAAAATCTTTAAACTATGCTAACTACCCACCACCTACAACAACAGAAAAGTATAAGAAGGATGAAGCCGGATTTGGTTTAGTATAAGGCTAAGATGACTTATGTGTATATGGCAAGGGGCAAAAATAAATGATGGTCATGATGATGAGTAAGAATTAAGAGCATCACGTAAAGTAAAACTAAAAATATCTCATCTCCTGTCATGAGAAGCGTACACAATTTCTTTGAACTTTTTTAACAACACTTTTTTAACATTTTTTAACTCGGATTATCCTCTATTGTGTCATCCTCATTGTACTTTTTTAAGGAGATATAATACTATCTTAAATCTTTACACATTTTTTAAGGTGTATAAAGTAGATTGGAGATATCACATCAGCAGCAGACATCACACCAAAATAGTATACTCTTGCCCTAGTCCTTAGGCCTTGTATAGTTTAGTCAGAGGTTTATTTTCTATACTCCTTGTCTACCTTATAATGGATTTTTAGTAGAATTTAGATGTTTTGCTGGAAAAAGCCAAGCTGTGAGATAATGACCGGATTTAAACAATTCTTTTATACTTTGAGTTTTTGGGTTCTCATTCTAATTTCACTTTTTCTTATGATTTTATTATTCCTCATTTCTTACTATAGCATATTACTATAGCATTTTAGATTAAAGTATTACTTTGCAATGTATAAGATGTTAAAGATGAGCATTATCCCCATTGCCAATTCTAAGAGGAGTAAAAAATTAAAACATGGAAATTCTACTGCATTCCCTGCTTTATAACTTTTTGTTGAGCTGGATAAACGTGAAAAAGAGCTTTAGCTTCGTTACTCAATGCCAAAAGTGTATTGTATAAAGATATGTGTAGATTTGTATACGGAATGAAATGAAATTTTCAAAATTAGTCTTTATTTCATAATGAAGCAAATAACAAATTTATGAGTTGTGTTTGTTAGTTGGGGGAATGAATGAGAGTTTTTTAAAAAGAATTTTGCAGCAAATTATTATTATTCTTTAAGGATTTATTTTTGTAAGATAGAATCAAGAATTAGCAGTAGTAGTTTTTATTGTGTTGAAAAAACGGATAGAAATACTAGTATTACTCAGTTGCTCAGGCAGAGCAAAGTTAGCTCCTACACATATCAGCATCATCATACTCCAGATGATGACAATGGAGGCTAATGAAACTAAAATTCATGATAGGACTAAAAATATATAAAATGATAATAGATTACAGAGAAGATTCATTTGCAAAAAATAGGTAATTGAGAGAGAGAGAGAGATTGAATTTTTTGTGTTGGTGATGAGATGAATGAAAAGTATCATGAGTTTCTGAGAATGAAGGTATTTATCTTAAATGAGGATGCGTATATAATGTGGGAATGTTTTTCATTTGATAGAGCACATAGGAATTTTACTAGTGGTGGTTGTGTAGTTAAAGCCGTGGTCTACGTAACAAGGGAATAGTTGAGTTTTTGGGGTTTTTGAAATTGAGCTGGCTTAAGAGTTCAAGGTTAAGGTTTTTCAGAGTTGATTAAAACTTTTGTAATTCGTTATTGAAATATGTATACAAAAAAACAATCAGATTATGTTAAAATTGGTTGTGTAAGTAACCCAGAAAGTTTGAGTTTTTATAGAAACTTTTATAATTTTAGTGCAATGGAGTAATTAGGTAATTTAACATACAATTTAAAAGGTTTTTAAAGCCCAAAACGTAATTTCTTATTAAATAATGTTTCAGTTTGTATATCAAATTTGAAGTCAGCACGATTGAATAGTTTGCATGAATTTGGCAAGCTTTACTACACTCAATCTGTCTAAAGTTGAAAATTTTGAGATATAACTTTGTCAAAATTTCAATAAAAAAGAACCCAATTAATTCCCTTATCCTAAAACTTCTCTTCCAATCTCAGTCTAACTTTCCAAGAATAAATTGTAATGAATCGGATTCAAAGAAATAAAATGGGCGTTGATACGGACCGTGCCAAACCAGAACCTAAATTTACTCACTTTTTAAAGAGTCAATCAAGAATGCACGAGAGTTAATCCTCGTGTGTCTGTGTAGCAATCTCTCTCTCTCTCTGTGGCTAGCTATATTTTAAGCCTAATCTCAATTGCAAAATGGAATGGCAATCAACATTTTTGTTGTTTGTGGTCAGAACACTTGTGTCTTGTGCCTTTGCTTTGCTTCCCGTGCCTTTGAGCAATTCGATTTAATATCATTTGCAAGTGGACTCTCAACTCATAGACACAACACAACATACAAAGTCTTTAAGAAAACAAGTTCAGGTTTAATAGACAGATCGTCTTTTAAAGACATCAACGAAATCTCTTTTTTATTATTTTCAAAGAGAGATTCACCACCACCACCAAACACTCAATCCATATGACCAATTCTACTATTACTACTACGACTAGAATCATTATCATATTATCATCATCACAACTTAAAGTTTTACTATTATTCGTACCACACATCCACATGGGAAACCCTCTTTTATTTTCCCATCGAGATGGGTGGTCAGCGTTTCTAAAAGTTCCAGTTAGAAGAAGATCTCTTCTAACCGTACCACCACATAATATACATACAGTATTCCATCAGGGAACAACAGATACGTACTAGATCCACACTGACTTCGTGTGCTTTGGTTACCTAACCATTATTATACAAAATTCAACAATAATAATATTATGAGCAAGAAAATGATGATTCTGATTTGGGGATCTTCATCTAAAAGATTCTTAGTTTTATAAACCCTTAAAAACTAAAGAACAACCCTTTTGGCAAGTTAAACATTTGAAAATTTAGATGCACTCTTTTTTACCTGTTTTAAAATAATGTACACAATTGGATTGTGTATTAAACAAACTAAAAAGATGAGGGTATTGGTATACACAAGGTAGTATAGGGTCTTGCTTGAAACTATACTAAGATAAGTAAAAAGCTCTTATCCAGAGAGAGAGAGGTGAACCTGCCTTTATAGTTTGAATGTTTGAAATGAGAAGGGGTGATGCAGGGAGGTCTTTATAACAATTGGTAGTTAGAACTTAAAAGTAAATAAAAGGAATGCAGGATCATTAGCTTCCAGCTAGCTTATTAGCTCAAGTCAACAGTTTCGTCCGTGGGACTCCAGCAGGGTCTCACAGGCTCAATGCTAGCTACTACTACTACTACCACAAATAATGCAATCTTAACCACCTGAAGTTATTACTCAATTATTGATAAGTTTTATCAGTCAATACAAAATAAATACACCTGGGTATGTCTATAGGCACTTAATTAAACTAGATTAGAACAAACTTCATGGTTTAATTCAGTAAATGTAATTTAAATTCCAGAAACAGCTTCTTTTCTTGTTCTTTGACACATTTACTTTTTTAGGTTTTTTGTGACTTTGAAATATGTAAGTAAGATTTGAAACTGAATGGATTTGGAAAACGCTTTAAAATCTTCCAGGGGGGTTTTTTAAGCTGAAAATTAAAAGTTCAACTTGCTCAAGTCGCCTGAAATTTTAATTTTTACTAATTATTGTATTTTCAGTGGCGGTAGTGATAATAAGCTTAAATCACACTTTAGAACAATACCATGTAATAATATGATGTTAATAATAAATATAAAAATACTTGTGTGCCATTGACTCACTAAAAATAAATATAAAATGGGCTGAACCCTATTACCTAACTTTTTTTGTCTTTCGGTTTATTAAAGGGTTCAGCCATTATCTTAAGCCAAATTACTTCAAAAGCCTTTATGTTTTCTGTCTGACCAAGAAGACCAAGTACCGACATAGTGATGTTAATAGTTGTTGATGAGAAGCCAAACCAATGACGGTATAGGCCCTCTGGGGTTGTACTTTACTGTCAACTGGATGAGAATAGATTCATTCTAATTAGTTCCAAACCTTTTATTAAGCTTGAGATCATGAAAGCCGGTATTTTTATTTGAGACTTAGATTGAAATGTCAAAAGCTATTCTTAAAAATCTGGCCAATACATGTGTGTGTGTGGACTGGGTTGAATAAGCTTTAAGAAGAAATAAATGTAGCTTTAATAAAGTGGTATCTCACTTTATTCTATTCAAGTAAATCTTTCTAGATCGTACACTACTTACTGAGATGATAAATTCCCCCTATTTATAAAAAGCTTTGTTATTATTATCATCATTGGGTGGACATTAAATTTACGGACTACCTGAAAACATCTTTATTTACTTGAGACAAAACTATTTGAAATTTGATATTTTTTCAAACCCAACAAAAGTAAACTCTAAGAATACTTCTAGAGTAAAGTTAAAAGTTTTCGAAACACACTTATTTTTCAGTAAAAAAAACCTGTGACACCTGAAGTAAGTCTCTAACAAAACCACAGACATTGAGAAATAAAAAGGACCTAAAAGTAAGAGAATTGAGAAAGGAACAAAAAGGCGTTCACCCATTCACCTGGGATATCAGATTTTGTTAAAAGATTTAGTAATAAATTTTAAATGACCTTTGGTACCACGTTCTGATTCTAAGACGTCTGTCTGCATTCATATGTTTGTGTGTGGAACCAAATGCTCTTTAAAATATAAGAATCTACCTCGAAGAAAGATAACTCCTTAGTAATAATAATAATAATATTCCTCTCTGGGACTGTTTGTTACACATACTGTTGACTCTTTTGAGTTTAGTTTACAACAAATGATAATAATATGAGTTAACTCAGACTATTTCCTTGCCCGGGGACACTAATTTTTAACTGTCGATAGTTCCAAACGTGCATTTTTACTGTATTTTCACAGCTATCTTTATAAGCATCTTAACCAAACTAGTACCTATTACTACTACTAACTAAATGCTATAAGAAATATTTCTTGGGTATAATTGAAATGAATACAAACTTGCATAATAGTAATAATAATACTACATATGTTATGTAATAAATATATTTTTTTAATACTTTTCATGCATATAATGTAATATATTTATTATAATAGAAAAAGTACTTGATAGTAAAACACTTTTCAAAGTACCTATATGTTGCATACAAAGTAATAACCTACCTCTACATACTTCACCTGTGTATAAAACCCATTAGTAATAGTAGAAAATATGTGATAAAATTATACAAGAGTATATACAAAACGCCGGCTGGACTCCGAAATAAAAAAGAATATTACACTACACAGCCAATTTTTCTCTATAAATATAATTCTGTTGGAAAAGACGGCTTTCTTAAGTCTAAAATTGTAAGAATGAATAATAATAATAATACCGGACCACACGTAACATATTACAATTAAATATGTATATATAAATACATATGTAATACCTTATGAATATGAATAACTAAACTCATCATATTATCTTCAATAGGAATCCATGTGTAACTCAAAAAGTTTAAAAACTTGACGATTTGTAATGCATAACAACACCTACAAGAAAAAGATCTAAGCTTTTTTTTAGAGTTCAACCCATTCAAAGATAATATAATAAGTATACATATTCCATACTCCCTGGTCTTAAAGGATATTTTTTTTAAAGAAAAGAACTGTCTCTCTTTACAATAAAAAATTGTAATAGTAACAATAACAGCTATAGTGAAGAGTTAAAAAACCAACAAGAATAATATTTCCCTATAGGGTAGGTGTTCGTGTAGTTTTTTCTTGATATGCAAATAGATCAAGTGCAAGACCACAGAGACCAATCTCATTTTCATGTGTTTGATATTACAAATGTTATTAAACTTTATTGTTGATTGTACTTTTTGATGATTGCCAATCGAAATCAGACTTTGACCTTTAAATCACTCTATTATGATAATGTAATATTATAATAAATGTATTTTTCATCTCTCTTTTGCATTCACGACTTTTAAGAGTTTTAAAAATGTCTCCAGTGTGCTGTATCCAATGATAAAAAAACAGGGATATAGACGAAGAACCTTAAAATCTTTAAACTTATCTTAAAATCATTTATTCGTGGTGGTGGTTGTGTTATTTCGTGCGGTGTGTCCGTGCATATCGTTGCTTTTATGTTAAGTACTTTTATATATATATAGTGTTATGTGGTCAACGGATCTGTCCAAGATGTCTGGCCTAGCCCAAGTTAGAGAATATAGAGAAATAGGCATTTGAAGTTCAGTTCAAAGAGAGATTTTTTTTTTCAAAAACCCACTCGTTGCTTATGCCAAAAGAGGAATTTAAAAATTAAAATAAATTCACTAACTAACTGGAAGACAGTGTCAAAAAAGTAGAACTGATGTAATAATGCTTATGCTATTGAAAGGAAAATGGATAATGTAATCTTGATTTGGTAATAATAATAATAATAATAATAATGAGTATACTTAGGCTTTAAAAAGTGCAAATTTTAAAGTCCGTTTTCTTTTGTCCTTTTTTATAAAACGTTATACACAATCCTTTTAATCTTACTCATCGTTCTAAAAAGATTTTAAACAAAATTAAATCATTTTTTAAATCATCTCAGCCCAATATAGCACCTCAAACTGAAAAACTTCTAAAGGAAATTTCAATTTTTACTGTAGGTAGTACGAAGTCGAACCAACTCCAAAAACGTACTCCACAACAATCCTTATTACTCTTTCAAAAAAAAAAAAAATTTACCAAATCAGAGAGAAAGATAAAAAACAAACTTTCCAAAATCCAGCCTCCTATTTAATACAATACAAAGCCCATGTTGTAAATGATTCCATCAATCTAAAAAAATATGCATAGAAGATAAAAACCACTTTGTGAAGACATGGATGAACAAATAAATGTTCTGACTCAGCCATTAATCTATTATCTATGTGTAATATCATCAAAGCATAATCTCAAAACTCAGATTGAATGACATTTCCAATGCATTCGTACTTATAAGGAATGAGCGACCATCCAGGGTGAAATATATATGTCTCGCGTGTGTCTCAAATTTATTACTTCAAAGAACAAATTCGTTTGCCAACTTGCTTTCCGAATAAATCATTTCTTTTTTCTTAACCCTTTCTTGCTCGTCTTTCCACTCGATGACTAAGAAGAGTAACAAGAGAATCTTGAGAAGAGAAGTTTTTCTTGTAGGAATTATAATAAAGGGTTGTTTATCAATTTTGTGTATAGGAAATTAGGAAATCCTTTATTTGGAGTTATTTAACGTTTGCAATGTTAAAAGTTACAAGTTTTTGTGTAAAAAAGCGGAGATAGAATTTATAAACATTCCTAATAGGATTTAGATTGCACAAAAAGCGCAAAGAAATCTCTTTGGTGAATTTTACCATAAGATTTCAAGTCTCTTTTCAAAGATAATACATTATATTGTAATGGTTTACGTAGTAGTGGTAGTAGTAATAATTGAAGGGATGATTTACGATCAATAAATCATCTCAATCAGCACAAACAACCAATCCAAAATAAGCAATAGGAATTAATCAGATATTTCTTTGATGAATGATGAGGACAGATAATTGTACTAAGACGAAGAGATTTATATATTTCACCCTGGATGGTCGCTCATTCCTTATAAGTACGAATGCATTGGAAATGTCATTCAATCTGAG
>JAQGAA010000215.1:0-27369 GCA_034696425.1 Isotoma viridis
GTGGTTTCTCTAAGCTTTCCCTAATATCATGTACGTCTGGGTTTGGTATCTTTTGGGTAATTTGATACTTGTAAATATACAGTTGATACCCAATTGAATATCGTTTTATGGATGGAATAATAAACTGGGTTTGTAAAATAATTATCGCTTAATTAGTTTAGACTTTAGATTAAACAAATTATAATAAAATCTATAGTTAAGAAAAATAAACTGTTTGGGTTAGGATTTTTAATAATTTGATTTGATCTATGAAAAAATTTGTTAGGGTTTGCTTATGAAAATGTAAATGTGGATTTGCTTATGCAATATATGGATATTATATAAATTGACATGAAATGCAATTCATAATCATATATGTTAAATCTTGCAATACAATTAGTTTAACTTTCTCATTCCAGGTCAATAAAAGCAATAAATCTAATTTTATAGATAAACCTTTTGTTTTACTAAAAACCCAGATTTGACTTTATCAGTTTTATGTAAGGGGCTGAAGCTGAAAAAAGCATGTTTTCGAATTTAAGTTGTTGCCATTAAGTCTGATTTTAGGTTCATTACTTTGGATCCCCGTGTTGGGTCAAAATGTCTAATGGATCTCGATCTCACAACCACAAGACAAGGAAAACGTTTTCCCTGGTAAGAACACTCCCTAAATGCTAAATAGAACCCCTACATTTAGAGATACTTTAAAATTAAATGCTTCTACCTTGTAATTTATGCCCGTGGAGAATTATTACTACCTATGTTAAATCTAAAATAATTTTATGTACCCAAATTAACATAATGGTAGATTAGAAATGTACAAAATTATATAACATAAAAAATGCAGATTTTCGTACATCTTATGAAGAAAATATATGGACAAAATACTTGTGCTTCATTCATAAAGCTGAAATGGGCAGCTGAAGAAATTTAAAAAATGTCATGTTTATTTTTTGCAAGACAATGCTACTCATGTTGCAAATATTTGACGAAGAGAAAATTAGAATGCGAGTAAATCAATCACAAAAGCTTTTAGAGGAAAGTAGTGTTTTAAATCGTATCTCAATATCAGCAAATTTGCTGGGATGTTGGATCTATGTCGTTGCCGAAGGTACTTGGCATAAAAGAAATATTTAGTTATCGTTTGGCCATCTGGTGATTTACAACGCTATGTTTTACACATTTCGATTTACCCCCTTATGGGTCAATACTTTGGTAATGATGATTGGTCTGCCTACGAAGTTTAGGCTCACAACAAAGACCACTTTTGTGATTGTCTAATATAGTATAGTGGATAATGCATTCTTACTAAGTAAAAATGAATTAATTAAATTTGCTCAACTTGAAATTGATTGGATTTAATTAAGTAATCTGGGGAACAATAAATTTTCTCTTTGAAAATATACATTTTTTGTGTTTTTATTTTCTCGATTTATAAATAGCGTGCTGTTATTTTATTCATGACTCAGTTTTGCAATGCAGCCAGACATTTTAAGTGGAAACGATGAGGATTCAGGGGAGTCCAATTCGAACTACACTGTCAGCTCAGTTGAATTGAATTAAATAATTATCTACCTAGATTTGCAATATTAATTCTTTGTGTTCAGGTATATTTTGACTACATCTTACAATTAGCTGAAATCTCATAGCATTTGAACTTACTCCAAATAGATATATTCGATCTGAAACGTTATGTAATATTATGTGAAACTTTAACATGTAGAACAATTCGTGTCGATTAAAAATGTACAACAGCATGGTCAGGCTGTATTGAGCCATTAAACCATTTTGCAGAATGTTCATCAAATCCAACTTTTAAACACATCGATGCTCTCATTTTCATAAACTAAAAGGAACAAGACATCAGAAATGTAGAAAAATTCTTAGAAAGTTTACTTTCACCAAAAGGTGCAAAGTGAGATTTAACAAGAAGCTCAAGAGACAAACTGACTTTGAAACGATTTCTTGTGGAGAAAGTGAAAACAACAGTTCAATCTTACCCAAAATAGTAACTTTCTACTCCGCTAGCTCGCTCTCATGCATATTTTTCATTCCTTCTACTTATGATTGGAACTTGTGACCCCCAGAAGTTCCCCACAACGAGTTTTATTTGTGTGTATATGTGAACCCAAAATGAGACTCTTGAATCCTGTTGGGGTAACAGGAGATCAATCGATCCTTTTAAAGGCAGTCACATTGTCTCTCTACCATGAAAATCGTATGATTGATAATATCAAAAGTAGAAATATGCAATGCATGGTTTTTTCAATAATTGATGCACTCAATCAATTCAAAAATTCAAATTGAGAATTGCTAGTAAATAATTATTCCAATTTCAATATTTATTTTTTATTAACCTTGGTTTGAACCTGCCTTGAGCTTTTGGCTTCTAATCAAAAATCGAATGTCTGGGTATTTATTAATTTAAAAAATTGAATTGTATATTGATTGGATTTGTAATCCAAAAACTGAAGCCAATTTTACATTAAAACACTCACAAAACTGTAAAAATGTTCCTTTACATTTTGATTGAATGCGAGCTGAACCACTTGGAGTTTTATGAATTTTATCTTCCAACCTGTTTTAAAATGAAAAGCACATGATATCATTCCAACATTTATTACAAATACGATTTAATTTGGTAGTGAGTAAGGATTACTACTGTGGACGGCTAAACTGGACAAAAGGAGCAAGAAAGTTGATGAGTATCAGATCACTCCTTAAATGGTTTTGACACCACGCAGCCAAACCAGTTGGGGGTCCTTCATCGTAGGTGTTGCGTAAAGATAGTTAATCATTCAAGCTACTTCCAATTTGTCCAACTATCATTGTGTGTATTATCATTACTAACATGCCTTACCTATTTATTTCGATAAATATTTAGTCGCTACAAAATGCCACAATAAAAGGTGGTACTCATTGATTATCTATTGCTACTGATTCCAAATGATGGTAAAACGAGATAATAATATTCATTAGCTGTCAATCACTTTACTAAAACGTATTATTAGCTTACGGAAGGCAGATTTATCGATTTATAATTTAAAACTCCTTAATCTAAACCAGTTGAATACTTTCGTTTGATTTTATAATTTAATGCATCAATGTTATATAAAAATATCTATAAGCTAGACTGCGTATAACTAAAACTTACTCAGACTTTTATAAGACCTTTTTTTTTAACTCGTCAGCTATTTTGAGTCTCAAGAAAATTAAGCAAATTCCGATCTACAAGTACCTACCCACAAAAACTCAAGAACACAGCTACTTTCACAAGCCAAAGACTTCAAACTAAATTCAAATGAAAATTAAGAAACGAGATTGATTAAACCTCACCCAGTTGTGTTTGATGCAGATACTGGAGGCTAAAATATTCATGACGATGAACATAATAGGAGTTGAAATGAAATCGAGAAGCACTGGCTATAATAATCAAGGGCTAAAGATAAGGCTGCCACATCTGTCTAGAAGGGAACAAGAAGAACAATGAAAACAAATGAGACCTGTCCCTTTCGTTGACAAGGAAAGTCAAACTCATAGTTTACTCATAGAAGGCTTTCTCACTCACTCTACCTATAAGACTTAAGACTATGTATTGTTAAATCTTGACTGATGACCTGAATCCCTCGTTTGTATTCAACTGAACTAGTCATCTTAGTAAGCTAGGAAGAAGATGAAATGGAATTTCTTTAGCCGAATTTGAATAATTTGATATCTGATACACTAAGACAGGATTCATCATCCAGGAGATTCTACACTGGGTTATCCAGTTCAGGAATTGAATCCCTAAAAGTGCTCCTCACTATTCTACACTTCATCAATATTCAGGTCCTTGTATATAAATGTCTATTCAGCGGATTAGTCTACCATAAGGCATGTAATAAGTAAAATGTAAAATATATATATAAGGCTAGAGATTGAGTAGTAGTAGGTAAGTAGGTACGTATATTGTGTAGTGGGTTATGATCCATATATAGTTATAATGATGAGGATGACATAAGAAAAGTCGAAGAGTAAAAAAGAAGTGAAAAAATTGAGCGATTTGAATTTCAAATTTTTTATCATATTTTATTATACAAGTCTTCTTGTAATCTTCTTCGACTTTACTTGATAACTTGTCAATTCTATTTATTCAATAAAAGAAGGAAGGATGACTTGACATTTCTCCTGCTGTGTAATCATTTTTATGCATTTAACTGTGACATATTTATGCACTAGAGCAGTTGAAACAAAAGTCACCCTTTATGATGTGACAGAAGTGTCGCGTTGGATGTTGGAATAAATAATGATAATGATACATCTTGTCGAGTACTTTTTTTGTTGTGCCTTTGTCTCTTCTGGCCTACGCTCTTGTTAAAAAAACCACAGAGAATTATTACAATAAGGAATGTGCTTCTGTAATCATTATCTAGCATTATTATTTCATTGTCAAATTCTTATCAATGAATGAGCTTGATGGTATTGATTGTCATTTTGCTGTCAGACAGAAATATTTCTTTTGCTCAGGAGGGGTAATGGTTTGCATTTTTGTGGTTAAAAATCTTCATATGGAAATTTCATTTTTTTATGTTATATTACACAAGTATCACTAATGTAAATTGAAAAATTTCTCAAAAAACAAAAGTATTAAAACCCTGATGTTTCAGCATACCATTTATTGTTATATTTGTGTCTGGATCAATATGAAAAAGTTTTTATAATCTAATCGAAGGTATTTAGGAGTTTAGAAAAACGAGGAAATGACAAAAAATCCATAAAACAACAAATAAGCCAGTATAAATACTGAGGTGTAAGAACCTTTATCTATCATTTTAAGGTGAATTTCACCATTCATGCAATTTAAAAATTAGTTTCAGCTGTAACATTTTCTAAAAGTTAGTCCGATTATATAAAGTTCGAGATTGATGATAAAACTCTTAAATGCTTTAGTACAAATGAATATTTGCACCTAATTTTGAACCTAAAAAACTAATTAACCACTAGAACTAGAGAATTATTTGCTAATTAATGGTTGTTTTTCTGTATTCTGTATATAAATAACCTAACTCCTAAATAATTTAATCCGATACAGCTTTTTCATTAGTCACGATTTCTTAAACCTAAACGGAGACTCAAGAAAGCCAAACATTTTCCAATGTTTGTATAACCAAACCCAAATTAAACAAAAGGATATAAAATGGCACAGTGAGTCTCTTTGGCACGTCAAGAATTTCCTAGCACAAATAAATCACCCGGTGATGGTAAAGGTCACTTGTTTGGTTTTTTCTCTCATATTTAACTAATCCTTGAGCAAAGTAAATGAATAATATTTTTCACATGATTAATAGTCGTAAAGTAATGCCCTAAATGAACCTTTGGAGCGGAATCCCATGGGGTGAGGAGACCCTGCCCAACAACAAGCGACCAAGATTTTTGATGAATCGAAAACTTCAAGAGAATAAAGCACTGTACATTTATTTCCACGTGCAAATAAATAACTGCTCACTCCTTAATGCTTTCACATTATTGTTTCGCCAGGATTGAAGAAACTACTACAGAAACACAATATATTTTCTATATCCCTATATACACGTTTTCTACTTCTACTCTTTGATAAAGGATTTTACTTCGAGATTTCACACTCTATCCTAACTGAACTTGTAGTGTAGCATACAGTTTTCAAATAACGATGGACTTTAACATAATGTATAGAACGCATTAACAACTCTTATTTCAGTACTACTACTACTACTACTTCGTATTATATTATTGCACAACCAGATTTTTTGGGTACAATAACCATGTTGTCCAGTAATGAACAACTTCCCTAAAAGTACAAGGGTTCATTTTCGCGTGATAAAATCAAATTTTTTTCTCAGACATTACTTATTTGAAGTTATAACCAGGACAGATTTACACACTCAAGAACGCAAGACTAATGGATTTCATAAAGCAAAGAAGTACGCTACTACCACGCACCGTCAAAATATGTCATTAACGTTATGACTGCTGGTCATTGTGAAATACTGAAGATTAAGTAATTTATTGGTGTGGGAGAGTACAGCTCAACACAATGTAGGAATTTAGCAAGAATATAAAAAAACAAGTCCCTTTTTGTCCCATTCTTAGAGATTTAACAGCGGTTTTACTTTTGCTTTTTGGAGTCATATCTGCAAATCTTTTAGATTATTCTGCAATTTTCTCTTTGCAAAGGTTCAATTAACTTCGAATAAAAGTCTGCTGACCGAGTCTTTAAAAATCCGAAAACTTATACAATAATAACAATCATAAAGTATTATGCATGTTTTAAATACATAACTCTAACTAGAAAAGGTCGTTTTATCGACTTGAACAGAATTTTATGTCCCTTTCTGGGAGTGTTTAACTCATTCAAAGAGAGCTCTTTCACACTTCGACAGTCTTCTTTTATTCGATCAGCTCTAATCAAAGCGAGAAGTGAACTCCCTAAATCTTAATCTCTTACCAAACACTCCCACTACCAACTATGTATTATCAAACCTCTACATAACAATCGAAATCACACTACTTGCCGAAAGAAAAGACCGAAAAGAGAAATGTGAAAGGAGATTGAAGAGAAAACAGAAAAAATGGTGGGAGAAAATAGCTTGATTTGTCATGAAATCATGTCGTTAGCTTTTACTTTGGGAAAATCGATTAACTTCAATTAGGATCCGTTGAATTTCCTATTTTGTCTTTATCGATTTGACATTTTTTTTCTTTTTCCACTCCTTCACTCACCTTATAAATTCCTACTGCTTGCTAACACAATCCAAAGACAAGTTTTATTTTCTTAGTATTCAACCCTCTCTCTCTACCCATATGACTTTACGAATGCCACTAACCATATGCTATTCATGCATTCCATTCTAAAACACAAATGCGGCTCTTGACTTTCTCTAAATTTTTTTCAGCATAGGATTTCTTGGTAGGAGAGAGAAATCTAATAGAAGGCTTTTCAGTTCCGGTTTATATATTCTTGATTTATTGCCTCATATATATACGGCTCATTTCTCATGGATGTATCCGTTTTCTTTCTTGGACCTCTAACTCTAACCGGGAATTCTGTGTAAACCTATTGTGATAACCTCAAACGTCAAGTTTTCATAATCCCCCAAAGCTGCTGTAATACGTATCTTGCGTTAGTATAAAAATTGAGTATTTTTAGTCTGGTCTGGACGACGGCATATTTGAGTAACTGACAAGAAGCTGTAAATCTCTAGAATTTTAATAGCCTGCATTTTTAAGCTTGTAAAAGATTTACCATCAATCAGTTTCAATTTCTGTGCTCTTTTGCATTCAACTTCTAACATTTTTAGTATAAAGTGGCTGAATCAAATTTTCATCGTGTGACCACATCAGGACAAAAGTTGTAGGAAACATGGGGGTTGTTTGTTGGTTTGATCCAAACCCATGGTAAAAAAAACATCAAAGGAATTAATGTATTTGTCCACAGCTATCCTCAACTAAAATTCCCACTTTGATCTCGACTCATCACATTGTATCTTTTATCATCCTACGCTCTGAAGTTTGTAGTTCAATTTGATGTAGATACATTCAATAAATAAGTATGAGTAAAGTCCTGCTTCACACACTACAAATACTTGTCACTCTGGGTACCAAAAATGAGATGAAAAATAGCTTTTCACAATTGAACGGGGAAAATGTTCTGTTTTCGATTCATAAGCAGTACAATTTATGAAGGAATGGACATACGTCGTCACCATGCCACACACCGGATGAAGATGCATTTTTGAACTTTCCTTAGATATCTTTTCCTATTATTTCCTCGCTTCGACTGCCTCCGGTGCTGTGATTACTTTTCATTCTTCATCTTTCACCCTTGCGAAGTGCCGTCTTGTCAGTTTGATGATTTAAGGATGAATTTAAACCTCCGGCTTACAAGTAGTAACGTTAGCATTGGAAATATAAGCAGTTGTCTCTCCATATTTAAGGTGGACTCTTAAAATCTAAGTTCTACGTCCCTGAGTCTTATTTAAACAGGGGTTGTGAGAGATGAGACATGAAACATATTAGCATTGCCTCTTTTACCCTTCGTCTTCTTTCCCATCTCTTTTAGAAAAATATGTATGGCTGAACCAAGCACTCGACTTAACCTTCTTGTCGAGTTTCAAGGAAGACAGCAACCAGAGTCTCACTACAACCTCCTAGTCTTTTTCCTGTCCCTGCCATACAACTGCCTAAACATCAAGGCTGCCACTACCACCTCTTTCTATAAAGACTTTCTTAGGTGAAAGCAAGGTGAAAGTGAGATGAGACATGTAGTAGAAGGGAGACCGCAGCAAACCACACTCACCTTACACATTCATCTACCAACCTATCTACTTAGCAAACTTAGGTATCTTGTGTTGGAACATCACCTAATACCTAAATGTACACGGAAAAAGTCTACAAAAAAAGAAGGCTTTGAAGGAAAAAAAAAGAAGACAAGAGTAAAAAATGAGTCTCCATATCTTTGCACTATTCTCATTTTTATTCCAAAAATATCTCTGTAAGGAGGCAATAAATCATTAAAAATTGTCCAGAAAATGGCCTTAAGGAATATAATAATACTTTCCAAGCCTCCAATGGTTCTTCACACCAAACCAAGTAACTGGAATTGCTTAAAGGAAATATAGAATCCATCCTTCGGTTTCTTGTCTGTCCATCCTTGAACCATCCAATATGTACGTACAGGCATCATAAGCATACGGTAGTTATATAGGTTATAGACTCCATTCATAGAACCTAAATGCATAGGTGATACAGATATACTTAAGAGTTTATGTTAGCTGTAGTACATAGTCGAAATAAGGGCCACTTGATTCTTCTAGTAGCAGTGTCTACTACTTTGAGGTCAAATTTATTGCGTTCTTTGCAGAAAAGCAGAAGTTGAGTCGAAAATTTCATGCATAGTACTTGCTACAAGGTGAATAAATCGCACTTTTACTACTTCTTAATGGACCATTCGATGCCTTTCTCTTCATGTTGCATATACTTTTCAGATTGTTAAATTTCCTTGTGCAAGTTTAAACTACACAGCGTATTATATTTTCGTATCTTTTGGTTCTTGGGTCAAAGTTCATTGTGATTGTAGTAAAAGTATATTTGAGTTGTATTGAAATAACATGTTTGATATTATTAGCCATTTTTGTTACAGTTACCCACGATAGAATGGGTTTAACAAAGTACACATTATATGGATGGTGTATTGGTGTTGGCATTAATGTTTTCCTTAAGTAGTCATTTTTAGGTATTAGGGCGAATCATTTAAAACGTAAAGTACCACATAAATACAAAGTTCACAGTGTTTATGGGGCACAACCTGGAATTAACCTGTGTTGTTTTAAGCAACAAGATTAGTAGAACTTAGGAGATTTCCCACACCCACGGATGTATTTTACGCACGAGTGACCCAAATATGATACTTTATTTGAGCTGAGTTAATGGACTAGGTAAAAACCACATCAGCTAGAGAATTAGCTATATTGTAGTTCAAAGCAGTAAGGTTTATAAATGGTCAAAAATTAGTCTAATTTTCACTAAAAACCTTTTCGTGTTTTTCTGGAATTAAAACACTTCCAGATAAAAAGAAACACTAGGCATATTATTTTAATGCCAAGGTAAAATATATGGCATAATAACATACTTGAGGATTTTTATTTCTGCCCAAGGCTGGAGTTTTTCATGATTCTTTTGGCCACCTAGGTTCATATATCATTCTCCATACATATACAATAAAATGAGATAAGGGTGCCATCAATCAAGTCGGAGACGTGATTCCTAGCTCTCTTATTCTCAAGCCATTAGCAACAGTCCACGCAAGGGAAAGCCTTGATATTTATTCTAGCCAAGTTATTAAATCATGACTCACGTAAACTGGCCTAGCCTAAGCTCTTCAATGTTTTTCACTTCTGTTGATGATTTCTTCTCTAAATCATAGCATGAATTTTGATTTTTGCCAGGAGGCCGTTTGAACTAATAACACACTAGCCGAGTAAGTAAAATTCCCATCATTTATTGCAATAAAGTGTACTTTAAAAACCGGGTGTTTTATGCATGGTATAAAATAAGCATGGAAATGGTAATACCCAAAGAAAATAAATGAAATTTAGGTAATTCAAATGGCTGCAGTCAGACTGCATTAGAGACTTATTTATTGATGAGATAACCGAACCAACTATTGGCTCTGAATGTAAAGGGCGAAACAAACTGAAAACAGGATAAATATTTGAACAAAGTTCTTTTAAGGGGCTGTTTCTCGGTCTGGTGCTTGATTGAGAGCATCCACAACTTTGGCGTATAATTGTATGTAGTGTAGTAGTGGTTAAAATACCTTAGTTCACATTGATTTCCCGTTTTATGAGGTCAAACACTGCCGATTTGAAATCTAAGTATGATAACATGTTGTATTCCCATTCAGGTCATGTTAAAGCCAATAAGTAACAAAGTAACAACTACACAGTAAAACAAGTACAAAATACATCGTTTCGTCGAGACCAACCTAAAATAAACTAGATTCGATACTGTTTAGTTAGAATGCATTTATTTTATTTCGTTTCTTATTCCGATCGATAATCAGCAACTTGTTCTCAAGAATTATTTATGCGCTTCCCTTGGTTCACCTTTGGCTATGCTAAAGTAAAAAAGAAATAAATAGTAGGTATGCTTTACCAGACTCAAAGTTAGGCAGATATGTTTGACTGAATAGTAAAAATGCAAAGAATTCATTTGATGAGTCAAAGATAGAGATATACATATACTACAAGCTGTTTTAATGTAAACTAAACGTTTTATCCTGGTATTTAAATATTACTCATAAGGGACGAACTATCATAAAATTCATTCCGTTTGAATTTATTGAATTCAGAAACAATAATAAATTTAAATTGAATAGTTCGTGAAGTGATGAGCTTCTTCAATCTCAGACTCACAGACGAAAAGAATAAAAATGCATTCATGTGAAAGAAAACAATGAAGAACTTGTAAAGTTCCCATATGGCAGACGAAAAAGTTACTGTCAGGAGTTGACTGATTATTCGTCATACCGATAAATATTTTTTATTTATTATGATATAGGTATTGTTCCAGTAGTAGATGTTAAAGAAGACTTGAGTTTCTTGTACAGACATACCTAACCCCACTGGAAACTTATTTGACTTGTTTGTTTGTTTTTGGTCTTGGTCTGGGTGCCAGGACTGCCAGGATAAGCACCCTCCTTTGTTTCCAAACACAAAGTGTTTCAATTTTTTGTTCATCATATTTGTACAATCTAATAGGCACAATAATTGATGCCTTCTAGTGTGTGGTGTGGAGTCCAGTCGTCAACTCCTAGTTTGTATGCACAATACAGTCTAACCTCTATCAGCCGATTCTTTTTAAATCAGTACGTACGTAATCATAATCATTAAGGTAAAAATGTTAAAGAAATTTCTCCCAGCATTGTTTTGAGCTTTTTCATAATATTTCTTCAGTTATTTCAGTAACATTAAAAAAGTTTTAGTTAAAAATCAGATATAACTCTTATATTAGTAATATGTAATATACGAGTGTCTTTTAAAAAAATAATGAGATAATAGTGTAGTTCTTACTGTATCATGCACGGACCATGGACCCACCTTTCATTTAAATTTTTAATGTGTATTCTAATTTTCTAATTCTTCGTCTACTCTGCTGCTGCTGCTGCTTTTGAGTTTCGTTGTGTCTTCCGGAGGATGAAATGAATATCTCCAAGTTTCCCAAGCAAACCAAGTTTTGTATGCATATTGAGTTAGGGTTTTCGTTTTTGTCCTAGCTAATAACTTCGTATCTAGAAAATCTATCTGGATAATTTACTTTATTACACTTTATACTATATTCATAAATGTCTAAAATGCAGATCCAACTCGGAGATAATAAAACCTAGATAGTAATAGCTACATATATTATACACTCTTCCAGGAGAATAGAAATAAAAGTTAACAATTTTAGTTAAATTTTCAATCGAAAAAAAGTTTTAAATCGTAATTGCATCAGCATCAAGTATTCAGTTATTTCATTACAACTTTTAGACTTCAACTTCTATTGAATTCCAATCTCACGTACGTAATAAATGTTAAGCAACGTCAATCCATGTTGGATGTTTTTTATTTCGCTGAGTCAAAAATTCTCGGATGAAAAGTAAAAGGGTACATTTGAAAAGGTATGTAGAAAACGAAAAGAAGAAGTACCTTCATGTTGTTAAGAGGATCCTTCTTTAGGCCCAAGGCGTTGAATGACGTGTGACATGGATTGGATTACTCTTTGCATGCAGTACCTCTTTTATATAAAATTACATTTGGAATATTCCATATCAATGTACTAGATCTAATATAATAAAGTTTAGCATAAGATTATTTTTATGAGACGTATGGAAAGAATAATAAACAGCTTGGTTACTACTTACTACACTGGACGAGTATCCCATCGTTCTTTTGTGTGATAAAGTATAATATGAGATTATTATTATTTCCTCCCATCACATTAAATTACCTTGCGACATTTGTTGACTTAACTCTATCTCCCGTTTTTTTAATATTACATAATTGTGCTTAAACTTTTTTTTACTTTATACAAGATATGAAACTTATGAAACCTTTCATGAAGTTGTTTGTATTACGTAGATATATGTTTGTTTAAAAGTCATAATATTATATGTAATCATTTAATCATTATGGAAGTGTATCATAATTTTATAAAGTCCAAAAAGAGCAGTGAATGCATTATAATTAATATAATTAGCTTCATTAACTTTTTTCCACTAGGTGAAAATAGGTATTACAAACATAAGCAATTTGCTTAATGAATTTGTGACTCAAGGTATGCAGTACAATATTACACATAGTTATTTCATTGTAAAAGGTAAAATTTTGTCTGTACAAGGCCATTATGCAAAATTCGGTTAGGAAAGCCTTTGCCCGGGTTTTGACACATTACGTCTTAAAAAGTATTCTTGAACGTAAACACTAAATGTTCAAGCATTCTAATCCGAAATAAATATTAAAAAGAGCGATACAAACGTAAAACATGTATTAATAGATTAATAGCACACATGGTTCATTCAAGACTTGCAGCAATTGAAGATTAGGTATCAAAGCAATCTTGCAAAGCATCACATTTGCCTATGCGATGCCATATCCATTGGTATAATTAAAAGATGTGAGGATAAAATTTCGAACCTCTTGCTCTTGCCATTTCTACGATGGCTTTAAAGTTACAGCTGCACTTGGGACTCGCTAATAGAAACGAAGTTGATTAAAGTACAAAAACTCATTACTCAATCACATCAGACTGGTTCTGCTCCATCAAACAATTACGATTAAGCTCGAAATTGCCAATTCGTACACAAATAATGCAATGCGTTGACCGAATTGCACCAAATAATATGAGAGTGTTGGTAATTAATGTCATCTTTTTTTTATCTGCATTGCTTCTTGGGTAATTGGGTAATTCTTCAATTTTTGGAATAAATACCATGCAATATAAACCTGAAGCATCAACACCTTAACAAAGTAACTTTTTAAACTTTTTTTCTTAATAAATTTATTAGAAAAAATTAAATCCATTGCTAAAAATATTCAAAAAAATCAACCTTCCCAAGGACCAAATGGGTGGCCAAAGACACAGAAGCGAACTTCATCAAATCAAACGTAGCGTGATAGCAATAAAATAAGTAACATTGCTGGAAATGTTCCGACTTAAAAAGTAACTTGACGAGCAAAAGCAAGCTTATATAGCGAGTTGAATTTACTCAACTCACTCCATCCTTCATCCTCAGTAGTTCTCAGGCAACTTTTGGTCGCAAAACATTCAGCTCTTCTCAACCGGCTCTTCAGTTCTCAAACAGACTTGAGATGGTAAAGTTGTTACCCCTTCTTCAAAGTCGAAAGAACTTAAAAACATTTAAGGTAAGGTAGTGTAAAACTGCGTTGTTGTTTGGTGCAACTACACCAGTTAAATACTATATTATTACACATTAAAGTTTTAACATTAAATAAACATTTAATTAAAATTTTAACTCTAGCATTTGAGAAAAATCTCACTTTGGACATTTAGTGAATCCGTTGACAATCTTTGGAAATGTATCAAGTAGCCCCATAGGGTTGCTTTTAGAATAAGATAGCATTTTAAGACGTGTTATCTAGTAATTTAGAATTCTTTTATTAAAATATTTGTAAAATATAGATAATTTAAGGAATGCACTAAATACTAAAACTGAAATCCCCCATAATAAAATACCCAAAGTGTCAACAGTGCGTCTGAAAAATAGAATATTTTATGAAAATTCTATCTACTCTTTTAAAGTAAAAGTGAAAGTTTAAAAAAAAAATATGAAGAGAGAAAACCTTGAGGAAAACCCTACGGGATTTTGGAATATAAAGACTTTGGATTTTCAGTGAAAAGCAAACAAAACAACAAAATAAGCTTGCAAGTGACTATTTTCTCTACTGTTGACTGTGACTGGAAGCTGTTTAAGAGAGACATAGACTAAGATCGCCCCAGAGATTTCACTTGTGTAATTTGCTATATTGTGGTAGAAAACAGCAAAGGCTTAAGCTAGATTCTAGCTAGATCTCTGTGAGTGAACCCTTGTGAACTTGTTAAATTGCTAGAAAAGATATTACAACACATAAAATTGACTCCCCTGCCAGTATGTCTCAGTCGGAGAACATCATTTAGATGAGATTTTGACGAACGACTAGAACATCCTAAACATTTCATACAAATGCAAATAATAATATTATATACAAACCTATGAAATCCTCTCTACCTTTATAATCATCATCAGTAGTAGTAGTACCAAGAAATATAACAAGAGTCGAGAACCACATCATATTGTATCTAAAAGACTGCCGTAAGGGATTCCGCACTCTTGTACTTATACTTGCTTGTAGGTTTACTTACATAATATTTTGGATGAAAGAGAGAAGAACAGTAAAATTCAGGAGTTTTGCCGTTTCATAAATTCAACCTCAATCTCATTTTGTGGTTGATTTGTGGTCTCTTTTAATCTACCTCCAGAGATGTGAAGGGGTGAACAAATAAATAAAAACTTGGTTGTTTTGACACGACCAGATCAGAAATTAGCCTGAGAACATGAAAATTATTAAAAGTTTTTAGCTTTGGAGTTTATAAAATATTTAATGATAAATCTGTGCATGCATGACTAGACATATGATGATGATTCAGTATTAAATAATATTATGACATTGGGGAAAATCCAGAACTAAAGGTAAAAACGTGAATCATTCTTCAAAAAACATTTAAAAAAGGTTGACTCTCTGCAGATGCAATCTCGCATGCTATTTTATAGATAGCAAACGGAACTAATTTGCGTAAAAGATAATCTTCAAACTTGAAATAGGAGGAGAGTAAAATTGTTAAATGTATTTAAATTTGCGTAAATTCTCCTACTCAACAAAAAGTTAATTGTTTTACCAGAAAGTATAAAGAAGAAAAGTTTAAAAAGTAAACTAGTGAGTTTTTCTGTGTGTGTATTTAATCAAAACTTTTATGTATGATTATATAATATAATATCATACAAGTTTTGTTGTTTGTTGGGGTGTCTGGACTTAACTTTTGACTTTGGTACTGCTGTGCAACTACTGTGTCCATGCTGGAGGCCTCTTGTCTTCCCGAAATAATGACCATTGTTTTTATTATTCCCTTAAATGTGCAAATATCCAAGGAAGGATGATGGAGGTTAGTTAAACCTTTGAAACTGGTTTTAAGGATGAAATTGATTATTTTATTAGTAAAGTGAAATAATGCTGATAGGGGTAAATTGAAAAGGTTGAGAATGTGAGACAAAAAATCTTGCTAATATTATTACATTACTTAGGCATTGCATGCATGTATGGTTGTCGTTTCACATTTCTATTTTATTCATAAAAAATGATTAATGTCTATGCTGAATTGCTTATGATGAAGGCTGTTTTTTGGCAGAGAATGAGTGACTGTTAAGGTGCATATACGATTTTTTCATTTTTTTTCTTAAAAGGGAAATCACCAGATTTTTTTTTGCTACTTGGCTATTTATTATTGTATTATTACTCTCAAGAGCTGCATAATAATATTAGGCAAGGGCTACTTCTACTATTAATTACAGCACCGACAAGAATCAGTGGTAGTACGTTAGGACAACTCTTACATAAGTGTTTGTAAGTTGGGTAAAGAAAACAAGTTAGATTAATTACGAACGATGGAGTTTACAAGTGATAAAATGTTTGTAGTTAAGTAGTATGATTGTTTTGATATGCATACCCAGTAGCCAGTAGCATAGTAAATTCAAAAAAGGATTGAAGTGCATTACAGATAATTTATTAACGAATCATCTTATATGTATCAACTGTTCAAGTTCCAGTTTATTTCCATTCCCACATGAAATTTGTCTAATAAAATATACAATATATGCTGAATAAAAGACTGCAGCTACTTTAGTAGTCATGTAGGTAGAGTCACCCACATCGAAATCGAGTTTATCATACCTGTGAAATAATGAAATGTTCCATGTGAATTATACAATCGCAATCGTAGACACTCATCACTCAGGGAAGATATCTTCACTCACCTAATCTATAAATACCTACATGATGATGGCTTTGCCCATGATAGTCGGTGAGTCGGTGGTAGACTACTGAGCTAACTTCATTAAATTCCCTGCAGGGTTGTTTTCCTGTCAGCTGGTGAGTTCTGTAATTGGATTCTAATTACATTTCAATACATGTACTTGAAGGACTTAATTTTCAGCGAGTTCAGTACAATGGCATTTGTTTTCCCTGAATCTAACATAGGATTTCTTCGCTCTTAGCAGTTTCTCATTTTATAAGTGAAGTACAAATGTATGCATAAGTAAAAGAATAATAATTATGAACTGAACCTCAATACTTTACTGTCTGTACCACATACTTGGCAGGTGGGCTGCCATGCATAAGTTTGAATATGAATCGAAAAATTGTATAACATTGGAATTTAGTGATTGGAATTTAATTGCTGTTGTACGATTTCACACTGCGATGCTCTCTCGAATGATGAGGTTTGAGGTTGAGAGTATAAAAGAGTCATTTCTCTATATCGTAATAAAATTTAGTATTGCAGATTGATGCTACTGCTCCACACTAGTTCAGTATTCAGTTACCACACCACTTCTAGTGGCAAAGGAACTGAATTTTAATGTGGTTCTTGAGATATGCTTAAGATCCATTGAGAAAGAGATGGTCGCCGTAGTCGTAAGTCGTAACGTAACATGAGAAAAAAACTTGGCAGACTTGGTTGGCAAAAACTTGCAATATTTGGGAGACATTATCATACATCTTTCAACGGAATGCCCTGTCTAAGGAAGCGCTGAATAACAGACATTTAAAAACACTTATAATGATATCATGTTAAGTGAGAATTTATCAAATCATCACTTCCCCATGTGTTTTTGGCACTTGCCATAATCTTCTAACCCTTAACCTAGTCTAAATACATTAATGCATTACAAAAATGAAATAAATTCTTCACTAAAGTTTGAAGACTTGACCCTCAAGGCCAAGAGGATTATGCTTGCGTCTCATTCATAAAACTTTCCCCTTTCAAATAGCCAGCAGTATTATGTAGGTCTGTTTATGCCTGTCTGTATATTTAATGCTTTACAAAACTTTGTGAAAATTATCTCACAGGCTCCATATAATTCTTTAGATCTGTCTCATCCGATTCGGTGCATAATTAATAGTGGGCACATTATGCAGGACCTCGTCTCAAAATAGTCATAATCCTTGATACGTCATATTAGGATATATCTTATCTACCCATATTCGGGTTATGACCATATCGGAGAATAGGCAACAAAACTTTCAAATAGTTCATATTACCAGGTATTTAAACATCACAGATAAGCATAATACTAACCATTGAATAAATAATTTGAAACTTAACTTTGTTTGTGTAGGTCACACGAAAGATAAGAGAAATGTATTATTATTCGTTTATAGCTAATAGGCATAGAACAGAATAAGTAGCTTTTGTAATGTTATCTTATAACTAATAATAACAAGGCATTTTCAATATACTCTAACCTAAGGTATACTTTACGAGGCTTAATGATACTCTACCTTTAGGTTGAATATATATTATTGTACTTTGTCTGACATGAATAATGCGAGAGATTCCCAGATAATCTCAACAGGGGAAAAGTTTTGTATTTGTAAGAATTTGTAATAGGATTATTGGCCTTATTTTTATTTCCAACGCATTTCCCCTCAGTGTAAACCAACAAATAAATAAATAGATGCCTATAGAGATTAAAGAGGGTGTATGTGGAGGTGGGTAGAAGATTTATATCGGTTTCCAATACATATTGTAGAATTGGTCGTAACCCTTCCTTTCGTCTATCAATGAAGTTCTGTTTTACTATACTGGTATGGTGATGTACATATTATTATTATCTGTTGGGAAAGTATAGGCACTTTCTCCAGAAGGTGTTTCCTCATTCAGAGTACTTTCACCCACAACTAGAACTATATAATGTCTGCTTTTCTGCTGTATAATAGTTGGTATCAAGAACCTTCGGAGCTTTATACAATTTTTTCTCTAGCACTTCTTGTCATTCATTATTTGTACTCCCTGCTGTGATGGAATCAAAATGTGGAAAAATAGAAAGCTTGAAATGTCTAAAATCATTTAGAGTCTTTTTGTGTTCCTGACTATGGAAAAATTGCAGTGTACTGCAACACGTAAATATTTCGACCCAAAGGTAGGTACAATCCGGAAAGTGGAAAATTTATGGAGTTTTTCAACCAGAATGTCAGATTAATTTAATTTATTTTGATGAGTGGTATCCACCCTAGCTTATCCTCTAATGGAAAGGCTTTGCATTGCATTCAACCTTAAACTCAGTAATGAATGGGATACAATTGGTTGCATGATGAGATAGGCATGAGTAGGGGTTCTTGTTTCTAAAGATTTTCTCTCATCATCATCATGCATGCGTTAATCCTTAATGCTTTGACAAATCCCTGAAACCAAACAAAGAGCAAATGTAAATATAAGACAATATTTATAGAAAAATGCATATATGTGTGATATTGTATGATTGTGTTACTCCTTGGTTGAAATGGTTGTGAATGGGAATACTTGGATTTGGAAGGACTTGATAACTTGAGTTGGGGCATTGACTTAACTTCCATAAGACTTTGTGAAACTTTTAATAGGATTTGAAGCAGTCTTTTGGACATACCTATTTCATGTATGCATCTAATTTGCCTTTACACTGATGAAACACTGTAAAATCCCCATTAAGTTTTCTGTTACTGTGTTTATGGAGGAACATGTCAATATTTTTGTTTTTAATCGCGTGGAATAATTGCGTATTTAAAAGGATTGAAACGTCAGGCCATGATTACCATTTAAAAAAGCAAACTTTCATTAGATTATAGAGTGAGCATTATAGGCATTTATGCAGGTATACTTTTTCGATTTTTTTGGGCAGTACTAGTGTGTTGTTGGTGCATCTTTTTTAATAATTTCTGTATGTAGCAAAGTTATAAAGGAAAATCAAATGGATTGAAGTTAAGAGAATTGCCGATTGGTTCGTCTTTTTATTGTCAGTATAGCTTGAAGCTGTAATTGACAACTTGACTAGACTTGATTTACTATCAATCTCGATCCATACTAGAGTTCCAAATCAAGTAGAAAATTTGTTATATAATGCGAGGAAATTGTTCAAAAGACTTTTTATACCAAAAACGTAAAACAGAAATATGAAAAATACTATACGCTAGCAGCATTAGTAGGAATAATTTCATACATATTTAATCACGAATTAAATTTTACGAGCTTAGTTGTAAGCGTAGTATTTCTAGGTTTTACGCTTACAACTTTTTTATTTCTATACGTGTAATTACTTCTTTTATTTTAATTATTATTCTTCATTCTTTTTGCCTGGTGTTCAAACTCTCCAATTATAACGGTTTCAATTTTTTGAAACCGTTAAGACTTATAACTTTTCTCCATTAAAGAGTGCCTTGCAATTAATAGTTAGCCTTGGTCAAAAGGTTATAATTAGTGCAGGATTAAATATATTATTGTCTCTAGACCTCCAAGTTGAGAGTCCAGACTATGTAAATTAGAAAGTCTGGATTTACGTCTCAATTCCAGGTGCTTTTGGACTTAGGTGTTTAATTTTCTTTCGAAGTACGAGAATGCATTTCGATGGGAAAAAACCAATAATGCTAAGAAGAAGGTTTTTTAACAGCTGTCCGTAGTTATCAGTATCATGAATAATTTGAGAGTATTGAGCTATTCACAAGAGATCGCTACACATAGGAATACTAATAAGCGGATGTAGACAAAAGATATAAAAGAGGCAAGCATATACCGAGCGAGTTACCGACTACCTTGAATCGGATGTAAACTTATAAAACGACCCTGTATAGCTTTCCGTTTCGAAGCATCATCTTGACTCGACTAGGCACTGGATATACGAGATACCTACGAGTTAATGTCCTGACACTGAAATGGCAAATTTCAGTCCATGTTGCACACATTAACGGAACATTGACATTGGACTGGGTAGCTTGTCTCTAATGTAAAGATGCCACATGGCATTTCGAAGTATGGAGTGAGTGAAAGTTGTAATGTGAAACATGGGCCAATCCTATATCCTACTACCATACAAAACATGAATTGGCATTGGCTTTCATTGACATGACTATTAAAAGCAATGCAATAGATACCTCCATTCCAATCCAAAAGGGAAGAGAAAGTCAAAACAAGGGTAACCCAGCTTTTTGCTACTACTATGAGCAACCTAATATGTACCTACTGATTCCTTTGGATAGTTGAATGAAATAGAAATTTCCCGTCCGGATATTTTATGCTTATTGTGGTGCAGTTTAGATCTCAGTTACTCGTGTAATTGAACTTCCAATCTGAAGATGAAAGGATGCTTCTATTGCTCTCCTACTTGCAATCCAATCTGTACAACCTACGACCTTATATAAGAAAAAGCTACCTTTCCCTCTCTGGGTCTGCTTTTAGTTCCATGGTATAACTTACCAAAAGGCTATAATCTCTGTCTAATACTGCACTTTCATTTTATGGCATCACAAATACAAGAAGTAGAGAAAGTTCTATGGTTCAAACTAGAGAAACTAGTATATAAATTAAATGTCCGTATGTATAGGATTAAAGTCAGTCAGCAATGGAAAATGGCATGGTATAATGTAATAAAGGTTTTCAAACTCAATTCTTATACCCAATGTATAATAAAGACACTTTGAAACCACGCATAGAAGACACAGAGGCAAACATATATTGCCGGATGTAAATATTAGTATTTTGAAGACATAAGTGCATATGCGTGAAAAGGAACATTTGACCCGGTGAATCGAACCTGCTTGTAGGCTTCCCCTCTAGGTACTTCTACTATATACTTTGAAAATATCTTTCACTTTCGGTTACATTCGCTTCGATTCATTCAAATTTGAGTTCACTTTCCATATTAAGGGTACAATGATGCATTAAACCATGATGACATCAATATTATGCTCGTCGAGTATTATTCACATGCATGCAAATTTGTTACTCCCGTCTCTGTTCTTTGTTCACTACACTTGAGGGTATGAAATTTTATTTCTACTATGATATCCACTTTCCCCTATATGAATGAAGACGGCTACACCCCTTCATATCATAAGATAGTAGGAAATGAGGATTTAAATTATTCAGTATAAGTGTTACGCACAGAAGAGTAAGTATTCATTTGAAGTTTCATATTACATGAATATCTTTACTATCAGGAGTTGGGCTAACTACTAAAGCAATATTCATTCAGTTGTTAGAGGTTGTCCGTGATAACATTGCTTGCTTACTGGCTTTGGGAGCAATATTCCATCATCATAAGAATATTTATAGTTAGAGGTGGTAGTAGTGGTGGTTATGGCATTTCATGGGAAATAGAAAGCTTAATATAAAACCACATCACTATATACTTGCTTAAACCTCACTATTCCAACACAATTTGCTTTCTTATCTTATACAACTCATATTATTGTATAGTTTAGTAGTTCAAGTAGTTTGTATTACATTTACCTTTATTTACTTTGGAATTGTTTATCGAACTCAATTTAAATCATGTCGATTTTATGTCTCCCTTAAGAAACAGATTTTGTTACTTTCTCTCATATAGTACATGTTAAGAGAAACATATTATACATTATTGTGGCTGAACAAGTTCTTATAGGTTGTCAGTTGTTAGAACGATCTATCAACCCAACTTGCATTGCATCTTACAATTCGTCTTGGATAGATTTGCTATGACCTCCTTTCTCTTTTTTACAGCAGAGAGACCGAGACATATAGAATAATCTAAAGCTTGACAAGACTAGATTCTTTCTCTTGATTCTAGATGTAGAATCTGCAATGTGAAGTGGTTGCGTTGTGTAACCCTTTCACCAGATCTACAAGGAAATGAATCCTTTGCACATTCTTCCGCAATGAGGGAAAGTAATATCGTGGACGAGTGCGAAACATGAAAGGGGAAATGACATGGTGAAATTGAAGATCAAAGACACTCGCATAGTAAACCTTTGAATATTTATCAAGCTTCCGTTCCTCCTCTTCATCTACTTACTTACACTACCACTACTATGCCACTTCTGACTGCTTCGTCCTCATAACTAATGTGTTAGCAATCCACCAAAAACTCATGAAAGTGTTTTGATATTGCTACACAAACTTTATACTTAAAGTCCTCTTCTCTAATGGTATTTATAGGAGTAGAAGTATTACAAAAAGGGTATTTCAGTTCCTAGATTAATCGCTGTACCTATATTGGGTTTCCAAGTTTTGTTGAAAGTGGTTTCATAGTTTCTTTGGGTTAGAGTACGTCGACATCTCAAACTAAAATATTCCTAGTAGAAGTCTAGTTGAGTTGAAGACACAACTTTAATCTACCACCAACTAAGGCCAACAATATATAACATAGTGGTATGGATGATGGTGGTGGTGGCATTACAAAATCGATTGCCCGTTATTGAGAGACTAATAACCTGTTTTTGGTTTTGGAGTAGTTTGTAACTCCGATAATACATTGTAGCAGTGTGTTAGCAGCAGTGTGGGAAAAGAAGTAAATGGGTTACTTCGGAGTTCAAGCTTTCTTATTACACTTTACGCATAGTCAGGTATGAAATCGAGACATGAGTTGAGACTTTGGATTAAGGTTGGATGGGGTTAGATTGAAACTTTATATTCGAGAGAAAATTCTTTTCATTTGCGATTTAGAAATGCATGCAAGAAAGCTTTCATTTCAAACCCTTGCCGGTTTTACCATTCACTTTTGTCCCATATTTGCATTCCAATGGTTTTATATAGGTCTAAAGCCAGGTTAAACTCTAATCCCTTTGAGCTTTTGGATTCCAGGTTTCCTCGAAAGAAATATAATATTACGGCTCCTCTACTTTACAACTTTGTCATCATACTTTGTTCAACCTTTACTCTAGTTACATGAATTAACTAGGTATCTTTCATAGTTTAAATTTTACAACAGTTTACAAGTATATTCAGATCTCAGTGGAAATTCATATTTAAATTTTTAATGAGTTATTTCCATTAAAAAATAAACATAAATTTCAAGTTGTTGCGAGACTCTAGTAAATATCAACTTGTACTCAATGCATGGGACATGGGAAAGGATTTCTGGATCTTTTAAAAATTTATAGTCGAATTCGATTTCATCACCTATAATATTTATGGTCGGTTATGAAGGTGTCATTGTCTCTCCAAGACATGACTTTCTTATTTAAACAAGCAAAGCCCGGTTGCATTTTACATGGTCATCAAACAGTCCACTCTGCTCGCCTTGCTAAAAAACTGGCTTTTGCCTATCAATCTTAAGTATCTATGATTGCTGAACAAAATTTCGTTAGTTCTGAATATTCTTCAATCTAACTAATACAGGCTAATGGATGAATTCTTAGTGTTTAAATAATGTATTAGATCTATTTCTGTATTATCCTGATCCGCAATCACTTAGTTTTAGAAAAAATAAAATAATAATGTAACCTTAAGGTAAAAACTGAGCTGAAATTGCAGCTCAGTTTTATCAAAAATTGGCTCGGATTAGATCTCCAGTTTAAGACATTAGATACAAAGTATTGACACACATTTCCTGTCCTTGTATAAATGTAAGGATTCAACTTCTGATCTAGATCGAAACTGTAAAAATGGCTCTAATGATTGGCTTTCAGCTTAGTCTTCTTTTGATATTTCAGCCCTGCCATAAAAAATATTTTTGGAGACCAACAATTTATTCTTGGAATGAAAAGGAAAAAACATTCATAAAAATAAAACCGCTCTGAACAAGTTTAAACCAAAAGCTTATTTGCTTGTAAATCAAGACATGTATTCTCCTTTCTCTCTAAGGATTAAACGTCTTCCTTTTGCGTATTTTTGCTTATAAGTTACTATTTCAAATTCGCAGTTGACCATGATCATTTTTATCAACCTAAACTTTAAAAATCTAGCTGTGGTACTTCAAAACTAAAAGAATAACAAATAAATCCGACTTTCAACTTAGTTGGTGAAAATAACTTTCTATCCAACCTTATTCATAAAAATAGAAAGCTGATTTAATGTGTTTACTTTATACCTAAAATTCAGGAAAAGCTGTGTAAAGTATTATAAGAAAAAAATTGAACCGTAGCGAATATTCTGCGTTCCTTATTGCATATTGAGGTGGTTCTTAAAGCTGAAACAACTTTTTGATAAGAAATTTGTATTCAAAGCAACTAACCGTAAGCTTATTTTTCTTTCCTCTTTCTGTCTTTCTCTTTTTATTTCTGTTAAACCATAAGTTAGTAACTGGGATTCTAACTTTTATTATTATACTTGCTGATATCAACTAATTAAAAATTCGCATGAGAGTTCAAGCATAAACTAGGGATTGCCAAAAAAAGTTTGCACTGTTTTTTGTCTTAAACTTTTATTTTATTTTGTCATCAAGTTGTGCTGAAAATGTGGATTTTCTTGCTAAAATGAAAGTAAAAACTTTGAAAAGAAAGAATACAAAGGATTTCAACTATGAGATTTTAGGACTGCTACTGTCAGGTGAAATTAATTTTAAATCTTAAACCCACTATAAAAATACTATCTGACATCGCGCGGTCTACATTTTGTAAGTACAGCTTTCTCCTTAATTTGTAATCGACTCTGGGACAAAATTTTCTGAATATTGGCAAATTGGCATACGAGTTTGAATTATGTATGTATGTGTGATATTGGATATTGGATCCAGGAAGTCCATTGTATAATTTTTTATCTTTTATCAAACAATTTCTACGATTAAAGTTTTTTCCATAAGAAAAAATGGCATACAATTTTAATGAATCCTTGATAACAAAAATGGTTTATACGAAATTGGAAACTCTTTAGAAACTCTTATAAAAGCTAAAACTTAAATATTCCATTAAATTGTAAGCCTTTCTAGATAATATTTTGTACCTTATGTCACCATTTGTGTCAAGCTCAAATTGTAAATTAATATTTAGAAATAAACAGTTCTTATTGCAAAATCGAATCCAACTTTAATCTTTTAGGTAAAGATTATTTACAGAGCTTTGATGTTTAAAACTCATAACAATGATTCGAAAAAGTTTGCAGTCGACTAAGTAGACACAAATTGCAAATACAATTTATATACATTTCTGCACGTTTTATATTATTACAAATCATAGAAAACAAATAACCTCACCTTTGACTTTAGACTCATTCTCAGATAGCACAGCAATATAATAGAAGTTTCATGTTTCAGTCATTTTTTATTATAAACAATGTTTGCAAACATGCAATCGACATTTCATACATACTTGCGATTTCATAAATGTATGAAGTCAATGTCCCCAATATCCATTATAAAATTTACAACCCAACTCTTTGCTCCCAGTTTAATAAATAAAACCGTTCAAACTGTAAAGTAATCAACTTCCAAGTGTTGTTAAGAAGTTCTATATATGTCAAGCAATTTCAATTTCATTTCGGAGTTTTTCGTAGAAAAGAAACAAATGCACCTGAAACGCACACCGTGCAATTTTAAAAGTATATTGTCATTTAGAATCAAACAAATATGTCAAAATGTATTAACTTTAGTATATAAAATTTGGTAGAGATGTCATACAAATAATTCAGAGATAATTGAATCAATTCCCATTGTCCTTGCTTTCCAACAAATGCAACTATAGCTTTAAAATTTAAATTAAATAAAAGGTCAGGGTAGTGTGCGCTTTTCGCAGAATAACCCAGGGTTTTGACAGTTAGTAATCATTGAATTGCAAAAACCTACTATTTCGACTACCTGTAAAATTGCAAAACTTAAACACAAAACTGTTCAGTTTTCTCATACTTGCTCCCATCAAATGATGAAATCCCTGCCTTACATTGTTTTTATAACTTATGCAAATATACCTTGGCAATTCCAACAAGCATTTCAACATAAGTATTCAAACCATGCCTAGCTTGTCGTGCAATGTCTCAATCTATAATTTAAAGTCGATGAAAGCATTTAGCTAAATGATTTGTATTTTGGTTACACTAAGTTTCAGATTCTAGAAATAAAAACCCGGGTTGTGATATTAATACACTATATTACATTGCGATAGCATGTCATGTAGGCTGAGCCCCTTGTTCAAATCAAGTCTGATACTCCGTGTTTATCATCATGCACATATTTAGTTTGTTCGAACTAACTAAAAAGCTAAATACATCAAAACACGAGCAACTTACTCCCTATATACTATCCCTAACTCTCCCTTTGCCATTTCTCTTTCTCTGTGTTGATGAAAACTTTTCCTATTACAACTCCTGTCTCTCCATCAACGAGGACTTTATTAAGTACAGAAGAGTAGTATATTACTAAATAAGTTCCGAGTTAATTGGCAGATCTGACTCAACTTGTTAAGACGAGGAGAGAGGGGGATAAATAGGAAGTGTAATAAAGTAAATTATCTCATGTAGATCTATTATATAAACTTGGTTCTTTCTATTAAGCTCAGGTTTTATTATGGGTTTGAAATAACAAGCTATATAAGTTTGCCCGTGCTCACGTTATTAGCCAAAAGTTTGTTCCTTTTACTTCTTTTACAATAAAATTGGGAAAAAATCCCTACAATGTCTTGACATTGTTGAAACGTCAAACACCCTATCTCTAACAAAAAAATACATCTCGCAATTTAAGACTTTTGTAAAGGTAAATTATAATGATGCTAATTACGATAATGATACTGCTGTTACATGATATTATGATAAATGTTTGTATATTAAATTCAAGGAAATGACTTGCTCAAACTGTATCATTAAATTTACAGAAGTTATGTAGATTATTACTCTAGCGTTTTTTGA
>JAQGAA010000216.1:0-27358 GCA_034696425.1 Isotoma viridis
TTTTTTCGTTTTAATTTGAATGCAATGTATTGCATAATGTATATTCATACCAATCTACTTAAGGTTTCCACTTTCAACGAAATATTTCCTACCTAAATTTATTCAAGGAGAGTAATGAAAATGCATTTGCGGAAATACAAATTATAATATATTTTTTTTAAACATTAAGCTGTACCACACAATCTACTGTTCGCAAATATGCTTTGACTCTATTCTCAAACAATTTCATTTCCCAAGCTATTGGAGATAGAGATAGAGATGGAGGACCCGACTGCATTTCACCTGCTAGAACCGCAACCGGGTCATTGGGATTATGTGCTGATTCAGGTGTCCCGGGGGATCTATATATATTTTTTGAGAAAAGAAACACTTGATTTATTCAATTTTCCAAAAAAGTTTACAATTTTTTTAAACTAAATTCAGAGTCGAGAGAGTTTTATTCATTTCTAGTAGGTTTTGAAGTTTAATGCATTTTAAAATTGCTTGCAAGCAAATACCCGAATCTCCAACAATTAAATCTAAACCATTAAATATTCGCTGATAATGCTAAGCCTATACCCGTAAAGGAACTCGCGGTGGCTGTCGTCGTAGTTTGAGGGTAAATGTAAAATCTCACAAATAATGTCTGAAAATAAAAAAATCAAGACAAATTTGGTCTGTAAAAACTTTGCCATGGCTTATTATAATCAAACCAAGAAATTAAATAAACTAAGTCTAAATGGATCGAGCTACATTTGTTGGCTATAATAAACTACTAAACTAATCTTCAAACAAGCTCGCCTTTATTTATGTTCTAAGTTCTTGCAAAAAAATGTAAACCTAATACATGAAGTTGTGAAATACAAAAATAGGTATTATAGAAGAAAATAGGTTTTTAATCTAAATATTTGAGAACAACAAAATCTTGTTGAAGTTCCATTCTGGTCTTACTTGATCGATATGAATAATAAAAAATAGTCACTTGGTAAACTCTTTGGTCAATAAGAATCAATTACGAAGGACAGTTATTTGTAAATGTACAAATCAGTGTATTAATCCAGATAAGGAAGATGTCGAAAATTTTATGAAGAAAAATGCAATTCAAGGTTTCAAAAGGTTGATTTAGGCACTAGGTTCAAAGCTTATAAATGTTAGATAAGATAAGTTCATGTTTTTTAGATTGAAGAAGGGGACAAAATTTCATGAGGGTAAATGAATAAGGATGCATGATTTTATTTTTTGGTTTGTTTTTTAAATAATGTAAGTTGTTTTGGTTAAATTTTTTCCATCCACATATTTTTTTATATAATAATTATGATTACTTCATCGACTACTGTAGATGTGGATGTAGATGAAGAATGGAAACATCCACAACAGCCGAGAAAAAGGTTGTAACCTGATTTACTTTTCCAAGGTTAATGTGTAATAATTTTAAATATTCAATTATATAAGAAGTGGTGCATTAGATGTATCAGTTAGATATTGGAATTGCCTTCTTACTAGAGTTTGAAATGTTCTGTACTGCAGTAATACGACTTATTTTTAACTATTACAAACCTCCGTATTACTAATGTTTTAAAAACGGTGATGCTTAGATGTAGAAACAAAAGAAGCAATATTTCAATTGACTTAGGTAATTATTAATGGCTTGGAAATGGCCAAATTAGTTTCAAAATGAGTAATGATTTAAATTCTCTCGGATTTTGTATAATCAGTATAGTCTCCAGAGTATAAATTGGAAACACTTTTTAAAAAAATGCTCTTGAAAATAGAAGCTGAGATCTTAAAATTAAAACTTAGAACATTATTAAAATATCATCACTGCAAAAACCCAGAAGGGACAATGAAGTTTAATTGGTTTTGATAATTGAATTGAACTTTTCAGATTTATTTCAAAATAGCTATTTCTTTTAGATTATTCTTTACGTTTTATTGTTAACTGTGAAACAATTGATTTTTTTAAACTCTAGAAACCATTTTGCACCCATTCCAAGATATTATGAATTTTTATTAGCTGATAATTTTTGATGAAGTTGTATATTTGGCGAGTTATATTCTATTTTAATTTCTAAATTATGAAGAAACGAAATTCTTGATGTAATTGCGATTCCCGTAAGTCTCGAGGTATGCAATAAGCTCAAAGAGCCAAATAACTTACAAATAATAGATCTTCTGATCCTATATAGTTGCTAAAAGAAATGTTTTAATTATTCAATGGAAATTGAAATGTTTTTGTGAATTGCACAAAAAATTAATTAATATTAACATAATAAAAAGATTGTGTAAAACAGTTAAATTTGAATGAAATGCAATAAAAAATTATTGTAATATGAAGCTCGAGTTGATGGTCCAAGTTTTCAAATATATTCAGAAATATGACATCATTTTTCTGAATATAAATTTATGTCAATTTTCAGTAAAATTACAGACTTCCCCTTTCACCTTTTTGACCTTTGAAACCCATAAGACCAGGTGACCCAGGACGGCCCGGTGGACCATCCAAACCTGGAAATCCCGCAGAACCCGGCATTCCTTTCATCCCAGGAAAACCCGACAAACCCGGTATGCCCGGCATGCCTTTCAAAAGATCTTGAGCATCAATAATCTCTCCATCCTTGAGGACAGGAAATTGAGGATATTGCCTCGGTCCACGAAGAGATTGAGTAGTTTCTCCAGTTGCCAAATTAGTGAGTACTTGAAACTAAAGAACATTTAAACTTTTTTCTCAGCAATTCAAAGTGTTTACTAATTTAGCGTAAGAGTTTATCGAAATTTTTTAGTCAACTAACCCATTGTTTGACCGGCTCAATTGCTTTTTGGTTTTGTTCAGTCTGGATTTTAATTAAAGGAATTTTGAGAGAATCGATAGCATTAAATATAAAAGTAATTACTTTTAAAGTTTGTATGGTTTAATATACATTCATACCTTTTCCTTTAAAGCTGAACAAGTTGCCGAAATGTCCTTAATCTAAATTTATTAGAAATATTACAGATTGAAGTTTGTATTCTTATACATGCAAATTACATTAGCACAAAATATTAAGCCATACCCTTGTGTCCAATTCACGAAGAAACGCTTTCAAATTGTCCAGAGAAAGAGTTACAGTTCCTTCGCCTAAAGTACCGCTGAGTCTATATTTTAAGAATACGTCATGGTTAATATATATTATTGTTTCATTTCTTAGACAATTCAAAAAGTTAATTTTGAATTATTCAGATTTAAAATTTCTTTTGAACTATTTTCTTGCAATTCTCAAAGTTTTATGTATTTAAAAATGATTTCTGAAAACAAATTCCCAAATCTCCAACAATAACTCGACTATTACAAATATTCTGGTTTAAAATTTTGGCTTAAACATTTCAAAAGCCCAAGATCTAAAGATAAGAAACTTTTTTATACTGTTATCTCTAATTTAGTAAAACCTAGCAGATGCTTAGTTAATACTTGTAGAACATTACTATAACTTACTGTTGTAGAAATTCGCTGTTCTGATCCTCATTTGCAGTATCAGCATAACAAGCAGTAGCTGCAAATACAATTAAAGCAAAAGTGCTCAGTAATTTTTGCATTTTCGCTTATGTTTAAACTAAAATGTAAAAACAAATGAAGTTTAGTTATAGTTGTTGAGCAGTTGAAATTAAACTATTACTTTCCAACCAAGTATCTCTATTTATATTAGTGTTCTCTTAATATTTTATGCATAATTTAAAAAACTATCAAGAATTGATAATAGTCACATGAAGATGAGAATAATTCAATTATCCGAATCCTGTAAAATTTCTTCTGAAGTTCCATCCGGTCTTCTTAATTGATTACTACGAATTTATACGGTTCCTAAACTATAAATAAATTAGAAATCACTCCCTGAGTCATTTTTTCAAGAAATAGTTGTTAAATACAGGAAGTCTGTATCAATAACTCAAGTTGTCCAGATCTAAAAGTAGACTTTCAACAAAATTCAATGAAAATAGAAGATTTAATGAAATCTTAACAATAAATGCATGATGAGATGATGACATATACTTAATAGAAACGGTTTTAGTGAAACAAATCTCTGCTCCATCATAAGCAAATACATTCTCGATTTTTTCTTTGACTTCCTATCCAGCAGTAATGACAATGAGTCATGGTCATGGTATATATTTGTAACAGCACTAGAAACATACCATGATTCATCTCCGCTTATCCAGCAGGAACCGGAAATTTAAATAAGCTATTAAAGAAACATTTAAAGCTTAATCGTTTCTGGTCATCGATTTAAAGATTTTCCATATTGTCTCAAACTAGTTAGTGTTCGGATTATTTTTTCGAGTTTTTAATTATCAATTTAAGCTTATGATGTTTTAAATCCAGAAACAAATTTACATTCTATTTTTGTAACTCATTATAAAAACAACTTGTATGTTGCAATTTATGCATGAAAGTTTTAAAGTTCAACTAAGGAAATTGTAAGTAATTTATTTTCGTAAGTTTTGCTATAATAATATTTAATGACAAGACACAATGTCGATACTTCATTAAGTGGCAATTTAACTTTTAAGTTTATTTTAATTTTCATCTTTTTAATGTAATTATTATAAAGCCATATGCTATAAGAATTAGAACATAGTGATTAAGAGTATAAAGGAGTGATCACTTCCATACAAATGTTATAATATAATTGGATCTTTTGAATGTTTGTGTGTAAAGAATTTTTATGATTAAGGAGAAACTATAGAATTTAAAAATATAATTTACCAATAATAGCTTTTAACTTTCTCTCATTCTCTGGGTCATTCCAAACTTGCGCTTCAATTTTTTCTTTAAATTCAGTATCGGTTAATTCAGTAGAAGTGTATTTCGAATAAGTGACATTCTTATCATTAAGTTTTTTATAAAAGTCTGCCACAAGTTCCATTTCCTCTGGGTTGGATTTGTCCATTGGTTCAACCTATAGTCCCAATTATAATCAATTTTTATTACTCCCACTTCCCACACTTCTTAAAAACAAACTTAACGGAAATTGTAGTAGATGTTATTAATGCTAAGGAGTTCAATGATAGATTGCCTTGTGAGTTAAAAAGTATTCAACGTTTTTTAAAGTTACTGTACAAGGCTATTTTGTACCAAAAACCATTTATTAGCCCATTCTAAAAATTTTGATTTTGTCTAGTTTGCTACTATCTCAGAAAAGTCTGTACTTTAAAAATAATTACGTACCGTAAATTCAACTAGCTTAATCCTTTTTAATTTCGGAGCCTCAAGAAAGTTTAAAAGTGGAGTAATTGGGAATAAATCAACTGTACCCAAAAACCGTCGTCCTATTATCAAGGACTCCAATCCTAGGAACAAAAAGATATAAAATTTATAAAACGTTTTATCAATTTGCGTACCATGTCTTATTTTATTTGCCTAAATCTTCTACTTTTTTCTAAGGTTAATTTTGCAAAGCCTTGTGGGTTGTGGATTGCAAAATTTTATTAGCTCTAATAAACCTTTTGAAAGAACAAAGAAGTAAAATTAAGAATATTTAAAAAAGTCATACCTGGGGTGTTTTTTAGAAAATCAAACCCAGGCTGCAGGTTTACTCCGCTGTACCACTTCCAACCCCCAAAAGTAAGGGCGTCATCGTCAACACCCTTATTCTTAGTTCTAAAACTTATCCTCAATTTTTTCAATTTTTGAGCTTCTGAAATAGCTTTGCATATTCTTTCAAACCAATTCGACAATCCATTATTAATTAGTATTTTTGGTGGATAAAGTTCCAAGTAAAGTTCTCCCAAATTTGGAAAAGCGTTTAGTCGAGTTTGAATCATTGTTTCATCTCCAGTAATGCAGTGAAATGGATATGGGTGGTACGTTAGTATTCCTAAATCATCCTCCAAAAAATGTCGAAGCTCATTTTTCAAGAAAGCACGCATGTAGCCTATGCTAAAGTTTCGTATTTTGTTAGGTGGACAGGGTTTAGTTAAACAATCCTCACTGGCAACAATTCCAGTGAGATGCAACTCTTCCAAATTCGGTGTTTTCGTAAGGAATGCGAGTGATTCGAATGTAAAATAGGTTTCTAATTTTTTTAGGGCGGGCATTTCTGGAAATATCTCTATGTGATCTGAAACATCGATGTTGAATATGAAATCTGGAGTATCCCCGCGCATAACTTTCTCGACCATTAGAATTGATAGATATTTTAAATTGGTTTGGTGTTTCTTCAAAAACGTGTTGAGCTGAGCAAATATAAATTCAGGACGTAAATCAGGACAAAGTCCCCTCTGAGTAAAACGTATTTCTGTCAGGCGACCAAATTTAATTCCATTGATGTTTTCAAGATTGAGAAGAATGTTTCCAGTGAAGCAGATTTTATTTAAAGTTTTCGTTGTTTCAGGAAGGGCTTGGAGAAGCAAAGCAAGTTTATCAAATTGTTCGCAATCACTAAGTGTTAATGAATTTAGCTTTGGAGATGAACTCAATATTGCTTGAAGAATTTGAGTATTTTTTTTAAATTGAGTCGCACTGATGGTCACCATTTGCATGTCCCCTTCCCCATCATCATTCATGTCATCCTCCCATTGGTACAAATTAAAATCGAATTCAAAATATTGCAGGTTAGAAGTTTGATTTTGTATGGCAGATTCGAAACTAGATGGTTCATTCTTGACATCATCTTCAAGGGCACCTTCTGGGTAGAACTTCGGTTCGGAATCTAAAATAGAAAATTGGAAAAATGTAGAAGATTGAAGATATATAAATATAACTCATTTTATTAAATTATTTTTATTTGTATTGTATTGTTAACTTTGGGAATTTAAAAATGGGGAGGACAGTGAAGGAATTCTCATAAAATTAGCTATGCAAGTTTGGCAAGTTAGAATGATGAAGAAACAGCGTTATAATTACCTCTTTCCTGTACTTTCATCCATAATCCCTCTAGATTTGAGCACACTTCAAATAATTGGATTAAATTCTTGTATCCAAAATTCTGATTGTTGATAGTTGCAGTTTTGAGGAATTCTCCATATTTTCTTAGGATGCTTTGACCACTTGCACTTCCAACTATTTCGTTAATCTCCGAATGCTCCTGTTGTACGTTAAAAAAATTAACTACATAGTCTATACATAGTCTATTTCTACTTCTGAATGACAAGATACAATATGGAACCAACTTTCATTATTATAATAATTATTACCTTGAATAAAACTACTGCATTTGAAAATAGAATATCAAGGATTTCGGATTTACTAAAGAATGAAGGAATTTCAGAAGTTGTGTCATCGCCATTCTCGTATTGATCCTTATCCCTCCAAATTTCCTGGTTCATAACGTACTTGATTCCAATCGCTCGAACTTTCCATGTTTGGTCTTTAACCTTTTTCCTTATCAATGTAAGGGCCTCTTTGTTCCAAATTTTGGAGATAAGTCTAACTTTCCATGTTGTCCTTTCATCCAAAAACTTCACCACATGTCCCACGACCTGTAAATTTGAGAAATATAATGACCATAGGTTAAATTTCATATACCTACAATTCATCATTAAATTTAGAGTTAAGATTTATACCTCAGGGATCAGCATTGGGTTGTTCATCATCGGAGTCACCAATTGATTAAATGTTTGATCCATAATTATCACTGGTTTCGAATTATAATTATAATTGTAGAAGGCAAATATCCTACTTTCCAGTGACACCAATCTATTAAGGGACAAAGAAACAGTAACAAGTGCAAAATGACTTATATAAGTAGCAGTACAATTTAAGGCGAGTTACGTCTAGACTAAAATTTATAAAATGAGCAATGCCAATAGCAATTCTTTAGTACTTTCAACTTTTCAATTTTTATCAGTATCATATTTTGTGTCCTTTACATACTGGTCGTCGTAGTCAAATACATAATTAATATGAACTATAGATTTAACCTATTATAGTCCTTACCTCGTAAGGTAGTAGTAACGAAAGCAAGCGGTATTACTAATCTCTTTTGTTCTTAATAGAAATGCATAAATTGTGTTGTAAAATCGACAAAATTCATATGAATGCAAAATCGCAAACAACAATTAGAAATTAGAATAGCAAAGATTATGAGAGTGAGACGATCCCAAATGCAAACTAAATTTTCAACGGTGTATTGCAATTTACAATATATGCACTAAGAGGAAGAGGCCAACACAAGAATAATATCATTCCCATAATAGTAAGGAATTTCAAGATTTATTCCAGTTTTTGGAAAGCTTAAAGATCCAGCTTGAAAGATGCTTTACGCAAATTTTCTGAAAAATAACATTGAATAAATTACACTCAAAAGTTTTACTAAAACTGATCCTGATTTAGCCATATGCATCCCTATTTATGCAAAAAAAGAAACCCTGAAGAGATGATCAATTTTCAATGTTTGTAATAATAACTATTGCTTTACTGAAAAATATATATGCAATTAGGCGTTATGCTCTAATAGCCTGGAATGAATTAATCTAGGTAGCTGTATTAATTTCATCATGTCGCCAAAACTTGCTGTCGTCACCCCCTGTTAGTTTAAAAGAATTAGTGAAACTATTCCAGTAGAAAACATGAAATGTCTTATCATATCATAATACTTGAAATAGACCGTTTCTAGAAAATAAAATTATTCCAAAATTGGTAATAAAGTTCGCCTTAAAATCCATCAATAACTTCAACTTAGATTTATTTATCTAATGGAAATACAAAACGTAAGTAATTCATTTTTTAATTCAAAACCATACAATCGATTTCATACGTTTTACCAAACACAAAATTTAATAGAATTCATGATAATTCGTTTTCACTGATTGAATCAGATAAAGAGATTTAATTAATTGCACATTAAATTCATACACTAGAAAAAATTATTGCAACAATATATTGCACTCAGTTAAATACGATTAAGTTAACAAATTAATAATATAATCTGCGCTAAGTATGAAACCGATGCTACTACAGCGTAAACGTTAAATTAAGTTTTGCGACTTTTAAAATATCTAAAACATAAATTATTTCAGAGGATAATTGATCGAATAACGCTTTCGACATAATTAATTAGTAAACTATAGCAAATACAAAATTAAACGGCAAAATATAGTTGATTTTGGAACTACTTTCCAACAGATAACACACGTAACGAACTAAATCAATATAACATTTTAGGAAAAATATACAACACGAAGAATTTTGACTACCAATAATGGTAACATATGGAAACTTATCTCACTTTAACATTAAAACGGTTGGATATTTCCTTGCACGTTCAACTGAAACTTTTAACACGCAGCGACTTCTAGGGCGTGTTCTAACGTTCTAATCTAATATCTAATCTAAAAGTTAATTCCAATAAACTGCGTGTGCTTAATTTGGTTAGAAAACGCTCCAAAAATCGTTTGGGTATTAACACTACAAATTTTCAGGTAGACCCAACCGGCACACCTTAACCTTTCAGGACTTGTAAGTTTAAAGTGAACGACAATTAATGCATGATAATGGTAACTGGTAACTATCTACAATGTGATTAGTGGTTAAGGTTTGACTATTATAAAATCTCAAAATATCATACGAAGTTTGGGTAGTATAAAATAAGCGATTAGAATAGACTAAAGAACTTCAGTTAATTAGTTCTTAGTTTGTCTTCTCATTTTACGGATAGTTTCCTTTGCTGCAGTCTGAGAAAAGCCATACCATGCGTCCGAATATGTTTTTGTAAGCCACACTGGTCTTCAAACTGTTCGTAGCAAACTTCACATTGATTCTCCATAAGAGGAACATCTCCTTCGTAACCAATTTTCTCCAAATACATCTTGATATCCCGAACAAACTCATGACTAACTTTGAGATGCATACTGAGTGCAGGCTTTGTGACGAAAGTAATATCACATTCAGGACACCAAAATTCCGATCGTTTATTAAACTGGAAACAAATTTTTTGAAAATCTACAGGTGACCAGACATGAGTTGACTTCACATGATTGAAGAAGTCGTCTTCGTTCATAGTATTAAAATCTTTGCATTTTAAACATGATAAGTCTCCACTCTCGGATCTGGCTTTTGACACAACAGGAATAATTTTGATTAGTCCGTCACATTTCTCTCTTTCTCCTTCGTCTTTATAATCCCTCATGGCAGCTTCTTCTTGGGTGAGTAAGTCTTCTGTATTAGTAGGTAAGGATAGCTTGGGCCGTTTTTTTCTGTCAAAAGGGACAGTGGAGTATTCCAACTGCGAGTTGTTAGATCTTTTACCAACAATAGTAGTGCTGCTATTTCTAGTTTTTTTATTTGCTAACGGAGTTTGCTTGCTTTGTGAGATCAGATACCGTTTGGCGAATGAGATTTTTTTCAGTCTATTGAGATCCTCGTTGCTCAGAATTATTTTGTGTTGGCCTGTCATATGACGCTCGAGCGTAGCTTTGTGAAAGAACTCTTTTCCCCTACAGGTCGGGCAGTAGAAAATTTCAACAGCTCCTTCTGGAATAGGATTGTTATTTGAGTTGTTTGTTTGTTTTCCGTTCTCAGGAGTCTTGGTGTTTGAACTAACTACTTTGGTAATCGGTAGTTTATCAAAATGGTGACGAATCAAGTGCTTATCCATATCCTTCTTATCACTGAACTTTTCATCACAAAGGCTACAGCCCTGAGAAAAGGTAGAGATGGAAGCTTTTGTCGTATGTGAATGATGAATGTGGCTTTTTAACACTTTCCTGTTTTCATCTTCATTCCCAACTATAGATGGATAGAGACGACGATTATTGCAGAAAATACAGACAATAAGCCCATCCTTCCAATGTTCAAGACCATGAATCGCAAGAGCTACTTTGTTACCCAAATTCAATTTGCAAACTAAGCATTGACCAGGTTCCAAATCAGTAGCTTTTCCACAGCACTGATCTTCATGACGCTTGAGCCATTCTTCTTGTGTTAATCTATCGCAGTACTGACAAGCTTTTAAGCTGTTCATGAAGTCCCGACTACTTTTTGCTGTCGCACTACTTATCTTAGGTTTTGTGTTCGATTGATCAGCTAGAACTCTACTTGAAGGTGGACTGACTTCCTTTATTTTGTCTGTGTTACTAGGTGTAACTTTCAAAGAGGCTGATAGCAACTGGGATTGTATAGATGCTGTGCGAACAGGCTGAGATCGAATAGGAGCACGAATGGGTCTGGACTTTTTCCTTGGTACTTTTTTCTTTTCATCTTCAGTTTCCGAATTAGTTAAAAGACTTGTCTCTTGTAATCGTTTAGGAGCTTTTTCGACGTCAGAATTTTTGCTACCTTCTGCTTCTATCATGACTTCATTAGGAATACTTTTACAAGGACTTTCCCGGTATACCTTTAACTCATCATCATCATCGGTGTCAAATAGGCTCAAACAGGCTGTGCATTCAAAAGAATTTAGAATCTTGACATGTAAATCAAACGAGTCTGACAAGTGCTTATTGAATCCTTCCGCGTTTTCGAAAACAAAGTTGCAGACAATGCAATGTATATACGATAAATAAGGTTTACTACTCGAACGGTAAGTATTCCAATGATTTCGATCCATTTCAATCATATGTTGTGTTAGTGCTGGTACTACAGGTGACAAATCTGCTTGATGGTTGAACTCACACAATAAGCCGTCGTTTGGCACGTAATTAGAGTGAAACTCGTATAGATGTTTTGAAAACAATTGCATTGTTGGAAATGCACGACTTTTACAAAGTTCGCATAAAAGTACAGTCTTTGAGTGTTCTTTGTGTTGGTGTTGGATAAGTTCTTCTGTAGAGCTTCTAACTTGATTCTCCTTAACAAAGCTGCAATTGCTATTCTTCAATGTACAAGCGTACGGTACTCTTTTTGACAAGTTGAAGCATTCTTCTGTAATATGAGCACTAAACGGTTCCCACTCTTGAAAGAATGTTTGACATTCTGGACAAAAATAAGGCAGACCGCGCTCATATATCATTCTTTTGTGCAATATGTATCCACAGCACCCACAATTCGGAACCCTGTCAGTGGTACAAAGAAATAATGACATTTTTTCAAGCCCTGATTTGTCTTCTGTCTGTAAGTCCTCCAATAATTTTTCAATGTCTTCTAGCTTCTCTTCGCAACATTGAGGAACTGTAGAAGTTTCTAAAAAGCCACTAAAATCTCCCAACGAAGATCCCGACCCCGATAATATTTCATTAGAGGGCGAATTCATAATAACATTATCTGACACTGACAAAGCGGCTTCAGTTGTTACTTCAGGTGACATTGTAGTTTCTTCGGATTGACCCACGCCTGGACTTTTTAGACTTTCAGTACTTGAAGTAGTTGTATTATTGTAGTTTATTTTCTTAATTTTTGCCCTGTCGCAGTTGCTACTGTCTGACTGATTTTTGTTCGCCATTTTCTGTTCTAATTCATCTGACGAATCGTATTCAAATTGATATTTGGTGACGTCTGAGTTTATCGGAATTGTGTGGGCGATTCCCAGAAGATACTCTACAGTTGGTTCCACTCCATGACTTTGTAAATGTAAAATGAACTGGCATCGATTAAAAAACTGAAGATTTGACTTGCAACCGTGGCAGGAGAGTTCAATAAGCACAGTTTTTCTATCCAAATGGTCCTGTAGCCCAGATTCAAGTAGAAATCTGAAAATTTGAGTTTTGAACATTTAGTTCGAATTCAGATTATAAGGAATAATATTGACGATATCGAACAAAATTAAATATGTCAACTTACTTGTCCTTGCATCCTGGGCACAAATGATAATCATCATGTGGAATGAACCACGTACCATCAGTTTTTAAACGGAAGCTCTTGAGAATCTCTCGTTCAATTGAAGCCTTATTAAGTTCTGTACTGTCATCAATCCTCTTTTCTTCAACTATGATTTTTCTTTCACTCTCACAACCAATTTCCTTGTAATCCATTATTTCGCTTTCTGGTACTTCGATTACCTCTGGATTAATACATTTAGATACTGAAGTTGCTATTGCCTTATCCAAACAAGAGTTATCCACCTTAATTGCTTCATTTGGAATATTATAATTTCTCAGGCTTTCAATTTGAACTTCATCATCCTCATCTCTTTGATAATTGCCCATTTCTGCACATTCAAAGCGATTTTCTGAGCATAAAGAACCCCGTTTGCGAGATGCTGGTAGTTCGTAAGGGTAATAATCATCAGCTAACAACTTCCGACTAAACTTGGTATATTTCTCTCCTAGCTGCGATGGTAAGTTCTCATTGAACATTTCATCGTCATCATTTGAAGAACTTGAAGTCGTCGTTGTATCGAGATCTGAGTCAGTATTATCATTTTCCATCATTAACCTTTGCTGTCTTGCTAATCGATTAGCATTTCTTTGATTTGTTGTAAGCAACTTTTTAGTTCTATTATATCCAACTAATCCAACATCATCAATAGTTATACAAGGAGGAGGATTGCGATTTATTGTAGCTGAAGTGTTAGATGGTTTTGGTTTTTGCAGAGCTGCTGACAATAAATGTTGGTCTTGCTCCCCATTGCCTACAGACTTAGATGGAACGTCCATTTTAGCAGGCTTCTCGAGCAAGTAGAATAAGCCACTGGTGGATGTGCTGACGTTATGGATTATCTGCTGCACCTACAAAACAAACTTACTTTAAATCACTATCAACTAGTATAATCACGATTTTGCTTTGCCTGGTTTTTAAAGAATCTATAATAATAAGGCTTTCAACTTTCAGACATCTAGCTCTAAGCACTTATTGTATAAATTACATTCATGTTATTGTAGCACATTGCAATAAGACAAAACACTTATTTTTACATTATTTAAAAAATCCATTAAAACGGCAATGCACAACCTAACTAAGATATAAACCAAAATGAAATAAACACCTCGTCCGATAAAAAAACCTTAGATAGGTTAATAGACACCAAAACTATATTAAATTAAAAACACATCACTTTATATACCTCATGCCCTAGTTTTTAATTAAAGACAGTTCACAAACCTCTGATGGCTCTGCCGTACACTGCGGTGCTTGTAGTTCACACAATCGTGATAGTGATGATGACATAACACGATCGCAGGCAATGAATGCAATTTGGCCAACGATCTTACATCTGTTTGAAAGTAAACAAAAAATTGTTTATACTAATTGTGTAAAAACATTAAACATTGAAACTTGAGGTCTTTACATTATACATTTCATAATTAATAATAAAATATCCTGAACAATAAAAACAAACCTCAATATTTATTTAAATGAGCATTGTCTGGCAGTGGTGGAATGAGAGACGAAATATGATATTTTGACTAGAACACCAGAAGCCAATCAGAAGCTTAAATTAGATGAATGACAAGAACTTGAGCTGATTTCCGCCTTTATACTGATATCATCAGTAATCCGCAGCACTCAATTATCGAAAAGCGCACTCCTCCACCAAATGATTTGTATTGAAGACAGCAACAAGAAATGATGTATGCGATTTGTTATTTATTAATTGAATAGCTTCAACAGCTTCACGTCCTCTCCACAGATGTTTAGCCTCTGTCGACTCCAAATTGTCTTGGATTGAATGGAGCGATGGAGGACCTGAGATAACAAAAAACAAAAAATACCTTTGTTAGACACAAAATAAAAATCTTTAAGGCTGTCTTAAACAATTTTAATTATCCTTGCCTGCTCTGTCTTTGACGGTCAAATGAGATCAGAATCAGACTTGTCTTCAATCTTGGAAGTTATCAGTGTTGTTTCATTCAGTCCTCCGCCACCCCTGTCACATATATGCGACCTCCCGTTTTTCAGTAGCAGAACTATAAAAACCAAAAATAAAACAATAACAATTAATCATTTTTTTCAGATTAGATCGAATTAAACACTATATAAGTGCGTGTATACCATACTATACTGGATAATCATACATAGCCTTCAATCAAAACTATCAAATTACAATTCACAATTATGTCCTTTCGGCACGACCTTTTTGACCCCTGACCTTTATACCCTGTAATAGACTTTACTCAGCAATTTAGTAAAACTAACTAAAACTATAACTGTGATGATTTCTGGATAAATAGGTAGCATAGAATGAATGACCCTTAGCAACTCAGCACCTCAAGCTGCAGCAAGCTCTGAAGCTAAATATTATTATTTACTTTTTGCTTTCATTGTCATGATGCCTTGACAGGATTTGACCCATTCAAATGTCATTAATGTCAATACTGCTCATAATTCTTCAAAAGTTGAACTTACCAAACAATGAAATTTTGAAGTTTTTAAGGTGTATTGTGGGTGCTGGAGAGGACACTTGGGCTAGGCAGAGGTAGATGAAGGTGGATGGTGAATTCTTCTGCGCCGGCTTCCATACAACAACTACTACTGCTACTTACTGCTATGCTTACTCACACTCGTCAGCTCGGATCATTTCTATTTTCTCCATCCGTCGGGTTTTTTAACTCATTCTCGCCTCTTTTCTCTCTTCCAATCTGTCTCTCGTCGGTCTTTTCTTTACTTTTACTTTTTCCTCTGATTTTTCTCCAGCTTTCTTTCTCTATAATCTCTGTCTCTCGAATTTATTTCCCTTATCCCCATGCTTTGATTTACTTTTAATAATGATTGTTATGTAATTGTAAGTAATTTTGTATGTTTAAATCCAAAAACCCGTATTTTGTATTTTTAGAGCTTTTAAAAACGTTAGAAAATGAGATTTATTATGTAAAAATTTAACAAAAAGTTTGTAATTTGACTGAGTTGAATACATAGATTGATGATAGAATAGTTTAAAAACTAGATTTTTTATGATATCAATTAGCAAATATAATTGGTTGCATAGGGTTCTATATTTTAATCTTTTAATATTTTTATCTAATGGCTTTATTCCAGGGGCATTTTACTTATTCACAAAAGTTTCCATTCCACTCAATCGAGTCCCAATTTTATGAAAATTAAAAAATGATAAAGCGCATTTAATAAAGTTACATATGATTATTTCATTTTTTTGTCCACCTCGAGTATTATGTTTAGTTCTTTTTAATAACTTTGCATTAAATTAAGCATGGCTTTACATTTAAGAAAATACTAAAGGCTTGTTTATTACAAAATAAGACTGTCCTTGATCAAGAAGCCTACTCTGACAAGTAGTTGTAAATCTTCAACTGTGTGCTTTCTGCATCAACTTTCTCAATAAAAGTGCATAGCATCACAAAAACAGTTTTTTATACGTTTAATTTCAGACCCATTACATGTTTAGTAATTTTATGCAATTTCAGGTCAAATTCATTCTAATGTTCAGTTACAAGATGTACCTATACTATGGGACTGTCTGGCTGATGCTTATAATTTGTAAACTAAAGACAACTAACTAATATTTAGCTTGTTAGTTAGATGATTTTTCATATCATCATAAGAATTGGATTAGCAGAAGTCATGTTAAGTCTGAAAGCTTCATAAATGCTTAAAGTATTAAAATTGAATTAAGAAGCTGCATATTTGTATTGAAATGTGTTTTGTCATAATGAATTGAATTAGAAGAAGCCGATTCGTTATTTCTAGTCCTCTCCTATCTACATTGAACACAAATCTATAAACCGGTATTAACTTATAGGTCACGCGGTCATACATCTGGGTTTGCTAATATATGCAACTTTATCAATTATTAGCTTTTATTTACAAACAACAATCTAATATGAGCTGAATTCATATAAGATAAAAATTTGATAATACATTTTAGGTTCTTTTGAAATGCATTAAAAACGGGTAATCATTTTATCACGAATTTTACTACTATTCAACTAAACAGGAAAAATTTCAGAGAAATAATATTATTGTTTATTGAATTTCAGTGGCTAAAGCATTTCTGCTATTATGCCAGACTTAAATGCATAAATAGGAAAAATGAATTAAGATCTTATGCTTAACTGCTTCTTGTTAATTTGTCAAACTTACCAAACTAAATTAACTGAAATTAACTATAGTTTTAGATACCCATAGACGATAGTGGGTTTTGTTTATATTGCATTAACTACATAAAAAGTTTTATAATTATCACCTCTATTTCTTTTGTTTACGCGTGTCTAAATTATTAACACAAAATCGTAAGAATTAGGAGCAAATATGTAAAAATAGATTATCATCTCGTAATTGATTCAACCGCAAATGAATTGAATGGATTAAATATTTCATCTATTGACAATGAGATGTCATCGTTAATTTCCTTTTAAGCTTTTTTACAATTTTCAGGCATCTGGCTTTCTGACCTAGAACTTTTCATACTTGATATTCCTTATTTAGTATGTATCGGCTTTAATTGACCATCTTCTCATAAAATTTCATGAAGACATTTAAAATTCTCTAAAATAAATTAAACGTTTTAGACCACTTTCACGACAAACAAAGGTGAAGATTTTTTTATTTTCTTTTTTAGCACTGACAACAAAAATATTATTAGTTGCTTATACACGTTTATTGTGCTTTGCAATTGTTCCTTCAACTCTGTTAGCATTATAAGAAAATAATATAACACATCGTAAAAATAACGCTACGTGCCAAACTAGGAAATACAGCTATTATTACCACCAATTAATGAATTATATGCAACTTTTATTTTCTTTACTGTCCAACCAACCACATACTATTGACTAAAATTAGATTCTTACTAAATCCACTTCAAGCAAATTATTAAACATAGATGAGAACCCCGAGTCACACAAGCTTCATAAAAGTAAAATCTTCTAAAATTCAATTAGGTAAGTATAATATAAGACTTGTATGGAACAGAGTAGAATTAACAGATGCTATTTTTTCTATACTTTAAATCGATTCTTTATAATAAGGGTAAATGTAATTTACTAAGCAAACCTTGTATAATTCTACCCTCACACCCCTTGCTATAGGTAAGGTTTTTTAAAGCTTAGTGATTGTTATATGAAAAATTCGATATTAGAATTTGAAAAAAACTTTTTGCATCTTTAACTAGGAATGTAGCTTATTTCAGAAATTCAATTTATCAAGCATCCAGTTAAAAAACGGAGGACACATGTTCTGAATCAGATGATAAGTCGGATGATCATCCTACATTTAAGCAATATTCCGTTTTCCCTTTTTGTCCAACATTTAAAAATACTATCACTTTTACTACTAACTGTGAGATCTTGCAGTTTACTAACTTTAAAAAGTAAATGACTATTACAGAGTCAGGGTTTATAATAATATTACTGAAGCCTGCGATACAAGATGCAAGTAAGTATAAGACTAAGCAATAGCTAATAACATATATAGCTATAACTAGTTAACTATTTAATGACAAGCAAAGCCTCTTCGATCTTCCTAAGACTTGCTTAAATCTTATAGGAAACCTTTAGGAAAAGTAGTAACAACTCCTCGCCTCATCCTAACTACCATGTGAGGTGTGTTGTTAATCGTAATTAGCAAAACCATCTTGTAAACACGATTGAAACAATCGCAATCCAGCAAAATCACCACTTCAAAGAAGCTTCTTCTAAAAGTACTCATTATTTTTCATTAGCATTCAGGATATTCACGGCTATAGTCCAATATCTCAAGCTATATCATTAACTTTGACCCTGACCTGGCGTAAGACGCTAACTAATTCTACCAATAAATTTTTAAAAACCTATTAAGTCCAGAGAAAATGAAGATTCATCATAAACTGTTCGACATCCTTTTAAATTTAATACTTTGGGTGATAATACTATTGACTCTTGTGCCTCTACTAGGTTTACTTTTAATATGGAAATTAAGTTTAGTCTTCATAGCTAAATTATTTTTCCCAAATATTCATCCCACAGATCCAAACGATACAGTTTTTGCTCTAGAAGACGCAACTAACATTCCTATAGTTAATGCAGCACAAATATGGAGAATTAAAGGTCGAGTTGATATTCACAAGTTTCGAAAACATTTCTCAACTTGTTTTCTCGCTGATGAAGATTCTCGTCGAAGATATCGGAATTTTTATTGTTACTTGGTTAAGTTTGGTGGTTTCGTTTTTAAGAAAAGTGTTGATAAGTTAGATTTAGATAAGCATATTCTTGAAAGATATCTTGAACCAGGGACGGATTTGAATGATTATATTGCTTATTGGTTTCTAAAGGAAAAATTCAGAGATAAAACTCCATTATGGGAAATTATTTTGTTACATATGCCATTGACATGTAGTACTGAAGAATATGAAACTATATTTTTGTACAAAAATCATCATTGCCTTATTGATGGATATGGATTTATCCATATTGTGGATAAGTTAACAGGAAACAATTCACCGTATCTTGTTAAGGAAGAGTCAGACACGTTTCTTGAAAAGGTAAGTAAACTTTAGGGGAACATTCGGCTCTCGCTTTTAATTTAATTCTACATAGTAAAAGTTTTAAACATGCATTCAGGGTAGAAAGAATAGCTTTTTTGGTGTGTTTCAAATAAGCATTGCAAATATGATAATCTAAAGATTTGCTGAACCCCTGAAAAAATAATATTCCACCAATTACTACAATATTTTCTGTGTGGATATTTGTACCTTTGCAGCTTAAAGATGCATTCATGTTACCTAAAACCTTAATGACATTTGTTTGGGAAGTTGCTGCAACAAAGGATTTATTTTACCCAATAAAAAACCCTGAGAAAAAATGGTACATCTCTTTCTCAACATTGGACTTACAATCTGTGAAACAAATACGACGAGAGTCGAAAACCCATTTCATAACAGTGATGACATCCTTAATGATTGGAGCATTGAGGCGTTTAGTAATGGAGACAATTTCAGAGGACAAAATCCCCCATAAGATTTATACAGCTAATTCTTTGCCGTGGCCAAATCATCCTAGGAACACTTTGGTCAATCATTGGTAATTTACTTGTTATGCTAATAATGAAAATATGCTGGAACCCTCAACGATGTCAAAGTGTTTGTAACAAACAACATAAGGTTAGGCATCTTGAATACAATTGAAAAGACTTCTGTGTAGTTTTCATATTTTTAATTTCAATTACAAAATACTCAAGATTATATGAAATCTACAGCAAGTTTTTCTCTCAACATTTTATGGTACTAATTGATTCTCTTAAATTATTAAAGAATTAAATTTTATACAATATCAGTTGAGGAAACCTTAACAGTCAATTAAATACAGACAAGAAAATCAATATTGCAAAAACATTGTTCGTTGGTTGACAAAATTTTGCTATTTTATTACAACCAGTATTTAAATGTTTTCTTTGAACTCCGAAATTGGGGGTTGAGTTGGGTAATAACCTAATAAGAAACGATAAACCGAACAAGCTGGATTTACACAAATACGAAACTTTAATAACTATCTTCTCCTTACAAAAGAGGGTTATAAATATTTGTTATTTTTTTTCCAAAATAATTGAAACCCAATAATAAACATAGCTTAAAAAACTTTTTACATTTGAAATGTATAAGAAACAAAAAGCTTTAAATAATAGGCCAGTAGTGGGTAACTTTTATGGAATATTTTAGGACGGGGGGAGTTTTCGGTGTACCTTTCCAGACAAAGGATCCCTTACATCGTCTTCAAGGAGCCGATGAATTTTACAATCATTACCATGAAACTCGATTACATAAAATGGTCAAGAGATTAATCATTCCTGCTACATGGTGTATACCAAGCTTTCTCATGCGATGGGGTCATTCAGCAGATCTGTATTATTTTCGATACTCAAATACCTTTGCATCACTAATGCTTTCCAATGAACCACATTCTTTACTTGGAAACAAAATTGAAAACATTTACCTACCTCTGGGTCTTGTCGATAACGTTCCAACAAGTGGTACGAATAATTTATTCATTTTTTCTAGCATGCTTGACTAAAGTGTTAAAAAGAATGACGTATTGAATTTGAATGAAACAAATTTTTCTTCCAGTACTATTTGGAGTGTCAACGAGCCATTCTAACAAATTAGACCTTAGTGTTGTGGCGAATTCTGAAATCATTCAAGATCAAGATGCAATTGATAGGCTAACAAACATTTACTTTCCAATGGAATTAGAAGAACTGAGGAAACGTCTTAAAGAATCAAATAACAATGATTTCGTTGTTCTACTTAATTCATAATCCGAATGTTTTGATAACGTTTTGTAATCTTTTGAAAATTTTAAGTATTAATCTACAAAAAAATACAATGTAATGTTTATGAAAACGACATGCATGCGATGTTTTGTTGCTATATTACCAGTATTTATTGCATTACATGTTATTCCCAATTGTTCAACTTTAAAACACATCCAACACTTCTCATAAAGGCACGGGTGTGGCTATCCTTAAACGATAGTAGTATTCATACATATATTTCTGTCACAAAACGGTGGTTTCCCAGAAGTAGCCATAAACAAAGTTCGATTTTTATCACTTGTAACAGATAAATGATTCAAAACATACGCAGTATTTACATTATCAGTTTGGCAAGAGCATCTACAGAAATTTAATTTATGTTATTGATTTATTATTAAACTTTTGTATTTGCAACCAAAACTAGCAGTATTGCTGCTTTTGTGAAGTATTACCTTGGTAAATGATCCCAAGACTCACAATCAAACGCAACAAAAAAGCAACTTTGACTTCTCAAGGACTCAATAAAAACTTCGTATGCTCTTCGGTGACTGCAAGCCGCTTCATCTTGCATGCCTTTGGAATATTAAACAAAAATACAATTTGTCAACATCAAATTACGGTACAAAACAATGGCTATGCTGCATGTTAATCAATAAATACGACTAAACCATAAGCTAAATTTAATTAAAGATTACTAAAGATTAAGAGTATGTTCATTATTACTTTTTATCTTCTCCATTGTCAAAGATCCACTTAACAATTGAGACATAGGGGTGCAACCAGGTTGATCTTGAGCATTATTAAGATAAATATCGATAGTACCTACAGAGTCACGCATCCCAAAACCAAGCGGTCCAATATTGGAATGCAATACCTCAACTTCATTGGCGTCTGTCTGAGACAACCTAGTATCCTGATGATGTCCTTCAAACAATGGAAATGCTGGATCCAAGGCTGAAATAACAAATAAGCGAGGAATAACACTACCAAAAACTAAAAAATACCAAAGTGTGTTTCCTTTAAAAAGTCAACTCTTTTTTCATCACAAAAAAGGATTTCTTTCAAACCTGTAATTTTTCCAACAGTTAGCACCCGTTTTCCAACAAAACCTGCCACGTGTGCCCCCAAACTGTGACCTATTATATGAACTGATTGAAACTGGAGATTATTCTTTGCTTGGAAATGCTCTAATAGTCTGAAATTTAATAAAATGTTTTTAAAAATAAATGAAATGAGGCCTGAGGTATTGATAGTAATATGATTTTAGCATACAATGCAATTTCGGCTGCAACTATTCTAGTATTAGCAACAACTTGGGGGTAGTACATTCGAGCCCCCAAACTCCAGTCCACAGTAAGGACACTTCCATCATACTAAAAATTATTATTATTCCAGGTAAATTGTATCATTTACACTCTGAACGTTTGGCTATTGTGTAGAATAATAGACTATTCAATTTTGACAAACCTTCAATAAGAGAACTTCCGTCATTGTCTTCATCCAAGTTGTATCATCATCGAGATAACCATGAATAATTATGTGTAACTTTCCTTTAAAATTAAAACTTGGAAATGAACGATAACCAAGATGACTTGATCTTGCAGAGAAAGACAGCCCGTTCTCTATAGTTCTGATGAAAATTTCCAATTTTTATACAAATTAAAGCCAATTAATTCCAAAGTTTACTAAATATTACCTTGAAAATAAAGTAAATTTAGTACTAATAGTTGCTGGAGACTGAGGAACAAAATTGAAAATTAAAGGTCTCTCTGACCATGGGTGACCCAAACTGAAACAGTCTATACCAGCGAAACACACCTTCAACAAAAAATGCAAAGCATAATATTACTAAATTATGATTATCCCAATTAATTGATTTGTCATGTATTAGTATGCAACCCAAAATATTAAGACTTTATATAACCTCATCATTTTCTTTAGGTTTGTACGTTCCAATAAAAATTGAAGCTAAGAGAAATGGAATAATAATGGGAATCTTGTACTGTCCCCACTTTTTGACAATGGATGCCCATTTTTGGACCAATGCTTTCTGTTTGAAACTTGAATCGGGGCCAAAGTAATCGTAACCTAATGCAAAATCTTTGAAATTTTTTATTATATTAGTAAATCCGTGGTGGAAAAGCTAGCATTGGCTGAAAACAAAAATGCAGGTTATAAGATAATTAATTTACCTAACACAATGCGTAAACGATTTGAGCCATTAACTTCTTCTAAATCATTCAAACGGATGCTCTTGTCAATAATTTGGTTTTGATTTCCGGATGCATATTTTGCAGAAATCAGCAGCTTGTTCTACACAAATTTTACGACAATCGAGTTATCATTAATTCAATATTTTATTCATAAAATCAATAAAAACTGTATCATGCACTGAGTTAGGTCTAACTTACAAGTAACTTTTTTAACAATTCGCGAACTGTAGAATTTTTTGAATTAGCTGGAAATTCTAACGACTCTGAATGCAAAAGGTCCCCTTTTTGATTAACGATTTCAATAAACACCTAAAAACATTCATTAAATGATTTACTGTTTTCACAATAATAATCTGCCTCTTTACACTAGAACACTCACAAGCCACAAGAATGTTTTTTGTCAACAATATTGATTGATTCCAATTAAAATCTGACCTTACGATGTGTAAATAAAACTTTAGTTCTCCTTGATGCTACCATTTTTGATTGTACTATTTTATAAGTTAAGTCAGATCTTTCATGCAATAAAATCCTCTTTCCGCTTTTATGTATTTTTAATGCTTAAAATATTATTAATCATTAATTAGCAACCCACAAGTAAAATCCCTTTCGACTGAGATTTGTTACAGGAAAATTAAATAGGAAATTCAACCCTAACCTAATTAAAGCTCATACGTAAAATGATGATTACAACATTTTTGTTTATTGGAGTTTGTGGTTGACCAGTATTTCTCAGTAAAGTTCATACCAAAGAACACAAATACAAATTATGATTTTAATTTCCCGTCACACTCACAATGAGTTTATTGTGTACAATGAATAAAAATTAATTTAAGTTTTAAGATTTTTTAAAAATTTATTACCAAAGTTAACAGATAAACTGTTTCAACACAATAAGAATATTTCCAATGCACTGTTGTTACTATTATTTGTATTAGGACCACTATCATATTATAATACTTGACTAGATTCGCTTCCTTGCTTATCACTATCACTAAATTCACTTACACTAACATTATTCGAACTACTACTACTACTATTTGCTGCCTTGGCCTTGGCTTGCTCAGTTTTGACTTTTGTATCTTCATCAATAATGTACTGGAGTAAATCAGTCAAATTTTCGAATTCTGTTCGCCCTTGAGGGGGATCGCTCTTCGGGATTCTAGGAAGCATTCCTCCCACTTTGAGACGGAATTCTTGTAACTAAAAAATGTAACAAAAAAGCAGTTAAAAAAACAATACTCTAACTGTATTTTATTCATGTTAGAATGTTAGAAAATATATTATCGCTTACATCTTTAACTCCTAAGAGTTTCCACACAGTAAAGAAAAATAATCCACATCCCGTTACAGCATAAATAGTTCCCCATTTTAAAGCCCTGCTAGCTAATGCAGCACCAGACTCGTATTTCCTAGAAGGGGTCATCCCTTTATCGAACCCTGTAGGGTCTTGTTTTTTAGCTGATGTAATAGATGCTCCAAATCCGAATAACATTGACATTCCAGCAACACTTGTCAGAAACATTGCCTCTAAAATTGTTCAATTTACACAATAAATTGCTAACCTTATTGTATTTTTAAAAACCATGTGCTCATTTGCATTAGCTTACCCCTCCATTTAGCGAACCCTTTAGGTTGGGACGAAGATTCTCCTGAGGTCACTTTTTCAGATTTAACTTCGTCCATTTCTAAGATTTAAAATTTAAAAAAAATGTTAAACTTAACGTTTTAAAAACCAATAAAAAATATAGAACAAAATATAGTTCAAATATTTATCTAACTTTTTAATTGAATATTTTTCTCTCAAGTTTGTGTTACATTGTTACTTACCAGTAGGCTTATCTTAACTTGTTTTCTTATCTCTTCACCCTTACTCAGGTCCAATAGTTTGTATTTAAATTACAATACATTTTAATTATTATGATTAACTACGATAAGGTGCAAGGGTTCACACAACTTCACAGTCATTACAGCGGTCCCTGAGCGGAGGTGCGTATAAAGTTGAAAGTAGAAGTTTTTAGGAGGAATGACGGAATAAGTAAGTAATTAATTGCTTCTTTCTAATCGAATTCTTTAATTTTAATTATTTTCGTAAATACTATTAAAAAAATAATAATCCGACATGTGAATCTTGAACTCGGTCAGCCGAGTTTTTAGAGATTGTACATTTGTGTGAAAGAGAAGTTCGAGCCAGCCGAGGATGAGGCAAAGTGATATTGTCTCAATTTGTGAGTGTGAGTGCTAATAATAATGCAAAAATCTAAAAATCTAAAGTGAAATTGAGACTGATACTACTTTACGCCTGAAATAATGAGATTTGCTGGAATAAAAAATGAGACTCTTTAGTTGATTGATATTAGTTTGCATTGAATTCCAAATATTCGCATTAATTAATGTAGATTCAGTTGTATTCAAGGTATACATGCTTTCTCTTTGAGGCCTTCGGCTTCGGTCGCCTTTTTTGTCATCTTCGTAAAAGAAACTGTGGCCTCAAAGTGAAAGTGAAAGCACGTTGTTGATTAAAATATAAAGGGTAAGGGTATTTATGTTCTGTTCATATCATTTCACTCAAAGTTTTATGTATGAATGACTGATTTGTTAACTTTGTACATTTTAATTTTACTAGGTAATTAAGATTCCACTAACTTCCAGCTAATTTAAAAAGTATGAATAATTATGACATAAATATTAAATATTTTAAAATTTAGCAAATTATTACACGTTTTAAATTCCATTCAAACCTTTAATAAAAACAACTTCTAACAAAAGTCTTCCATAAATAGTATTTTGAAACGAAACGTACTTTTGTACAAAATTAGATTTTAAAATTTAAATATAAGACTGACAAACCCAATTTCTAATCTTAAACAACCATCAAATCAAATCAGATTATTCGTAAGTGAATTTAACTCCAGTTGCATTGCATGCCTTTAAAACCCCTAGGAAATTTGGATTATCCCTTATCTTGACATCGGTACATACCTTGTTTCTACAATAACTCAAAGTATCAAACGTTCCGGGTCTGAATCCCATTAAGATTATATAGTACGTAAAGGTTACTTCTATTATCTATAAGCATAATGATTAAACCTAAAATAAACTTTGAAAAATTGAATTGATTTACGAACTCAAAAATACAATGACATTTACCACAGCAATCAAGGATCTATTTAAATGAAAATACGGCCCCACAGTAATTTGTAATGGATTATTCCTCGCAAAGGATATTACTAAACTGTGAATCTAATTTTGTTTTTAAATTATGAAAACCATTTTTAAATCTTTAAATCCAAATAAATTACTGCATTTTATCCCCAAATTTGGAAACAAGATTTGATCTAAGATAAACTTACCAGATTTCTCTCTTTTCGATTTTCACAATACATAAAGCAATGCCTTCGAAGAATGCTGAAACCTCTCATAGCCTTCAAAAAACAATTTACTTTTTCATCATAATTATCAAGATTGTGTTAAAAATTTCATTTATAATTATAATGCTATCCCTACAAACCTCTTCATACGCTAAAGCGGCTTCCATTGTTGTGGCAATCAGATCATGGAGTGTCAGAGCAATTAAAGTAATTCCAAGAATCGTTTCGTGAAGTACTTCTTTATGTGCCTGACAATGAAAAACGCATGCCATAATAATAAATATTGTCACTTTAATTTATTTTACGAATTAAATCAAAGTCTTCTTACCGATCTACAAGGGTCATCAAACCATGCAGCTGCACGAAATAATCTTTCGTCCTTGACCGTTTGGTCAATACCAAAACATTCTTTCATTATAATTGAACTGTCATGTAGGTCATCAAATAGTTTGTCACAAGAAGATTGGCGTTCGATTAACGAAAGAAAGTACAACTGGCCACATAAATTAGCCAACTGCAGAATGCAAATCAAAGAAATTCAATTTAAGTTGTATTCAGGACCCAAGAGATTTGATGAGGTCTTAAAAATTTTTGTAATATAGTTATTACTTTTATTATGCTTTTATGTATTTTTTGTTATTGTCCTCACCCTATACCTTCGCACTGGGCCTGCAGGAATGTGATCGTTTCTTTAACATGGGCTCTTATGGGAACTCGCGCATGCGTATAAAACATGCCCATAAGAGCCTATGTTAAACAAACGATCA
>JAQGAA010000217.1:0-27351 GCA_034696425.1 Isotoma viridis
GGCTTTTGCAATACAGAACAATCTCGACTTTTGTACCCATTTTATTTTCATCCGCAGCATTTCTCCATAAACAGTCATAAGTCTAACCTATTATTCTATGATATATACAGTCTCTTTTTTTTCTCTTTCAACTCTTACACAATAAAACCATCATGATCATCAAAGCACAAAGGAAACGATAAATACATGCCTATACTTAGGTTTTTAAGATAAAAAAAGCTAACCATGAACTTCATGTCACCAAAAAAGAAGCCTGATCGTATATAAGATCCGTATTTATTTATGCAAAAAAGTCACAAATCCTATTTTGTTTGAATACCATATATTTACATTAAATAAATGGGAAGTACGGTCACAAAAAGACAGATACATATAATAAACAGCACATCGTTTGGCCCATGTCATCAATAACGAAAAAATAACCTTTATTGCTTTAACCCAACTCAATACATTTTTCTTGCATAAACCATCTTAGAAATTTCTATCCTAGATTTAGAATCCTTCGACTTATGAGGTCGAAAGGGTTAAATAAAAAAGCTGCGTAAGGGTTCTTTTAAAATTGGATTTATTGGCCTAAATAAAACTACTTGGGTATCATCATGCTGTCTACAATTTACTTTCTACATCCGCATGGATTTTTCAAATACATTTTTCGAATACTCATTTTCAACAAAATTCCCTTTGTTACTTTTGATCTCTGCAAATTCAGGTCATTTTGCATATCTAGACCAAAAACCACTATACATTTGTACAGAGAATATTAACTTCATTAAATCTATATGTCTGCAACTGTATATACTCTCCTACACTTAGTAGCATTGTCATTCTTATATCCCAACCAACTCTAACACAGCTTATTGATCTTATATCCATGTAATCATATACTGAAGCCAAGATAAGCATAAAAAGCTCATAAAACATCCAGAATAGTTTTACACATATACATAAAAGCTGCCAAAATAAACGAATCAATTCCTAAAACGTAATTACATCTCAATCCTCGAATAACTTAAATATTTCACATTGAAAGAGACCTAAAGCCCTAAAACTCATAGTATTTTCCTAGTAGGACAAAAAGTAGTAAAAATTACAATAAAAATAATCAAGCATTTTTACAACAAAAAAGTGAGTATTACCTCTGGAATCATATCCTGTTGATTCGGAAAGTTCCTTTGAGATGCAATCCGTCTCACTGACTGCAACCATAGGCCTTTCCCCGGTCGTTTTCTCCTGTTGAGAGAACACATTTTTTTATTACTATATGTATTTTACTTATGTTACGATTATTAAATTATTTTTGGGAAGATTTAGGAAATCAAATTAGTTCACATGATTCCCCATCTCGACTTGTAGTGCGATTACATTGCAAAGAGGCTAAACCTAATAAATTAAATCATAGGTCTAACTCTATCCTACTACGAGTAGAAAATAGCGTGAAAGCTGTAAATGTTAGTAGAATTGCTTAATATTAAAAGCCAAGGTCTACACACATCTACAGTTAGTTTAAAAAAGCCTTTGGTAACATTGCACCTTGAAGAATTGCCTAGAGAGGAAAAGCCACAATTTAATAATTTAAACAGTACTGTAGGTCATCACTCGTCAACCCACACGTAACACCCTCATCCACATCATTAAACATCTATGAACCACAATATTATCCTATAGAGTCTTTCAATTACAAGCTCTTTCGTGATGTTGAACTCTACAAACTTTGTTGTTTTATGTTCATTTATAATAAAATGCTAGAAACCAATAGCAAATAACATAATGGGAGGAAAAGTGTTATAAATCTGTCAAAACCGTAACATCTGTTGTACCTACACTACTGTAGTTCTTTGGCTTTTTAATACGTTACTGTACCACTCTGGTAGTGTACTTAATGGTGAAATTCAAAGCTTTGTATAATAGAATTAGAAGCAACCCCACCCGAGTCTCATTTCAAAAATTAATTGCTAAACCAGCAACCTCGGCATTATTGGTAACTGGTAATGGTAACACTTTCCTGAATTGAATGAATGAATCGAAAGACATTTCACACTTGCAGTTTTACAATACAATATAATTGATAGATTTATTGTTTTGCAGTCTAAATTTGATTAGGGCAGTGGTATATATATTGCAGACATAGTCGTTAATTTAAACTCAACCGGATTTAGCTCACCCATGCTCTTAAACCCTATAGGCAAATTTCAAGTTCAGTCTAACCAAAAGTGACGAAATGTTTGAGATTTGGATTGTAATAAAAGCAGTTGGGCTCTTATTGTAAGCAATGCGTGTATTTTCTTCAAGTATGTTCAGTAATAAATATCTAAACGGATAAGACCTAAGGGCACAATTTTGTTTTATGACCTTAGCATTGACACGTAACACGTACCAAAAGCCAATCCTAAAAAACTTGGAGTAAATAAGTATCATGAAAGAATAAAGAATAAAGTGTTTAAAGAAAACCACACCTTTATTACATGGTTTTGGAAACAATAACTTGGTCAAAAATGGGCTTTAGTACTTTTAGTATGAGAGAATATAGTGACTTGGCTTGTTTTGATTGAGATAATAATTTAAGAAATCTTTCCTCTTTCTTTCAGAAATAAAACCAACATGATAAAATTTGAATGGAATTTGCCCATAATTTTTTAATAAATTGCTGTCTCGGGTAAATAACTCCAAAAATGTGTCTGTTTCTCAAGGAAGATGTACCTTTTCTTCATTGAAAATTCTATTTACTAGAATACAACTTTGGAGAATTTTAAAAACAAAATGGAAATGGGATTTTGTGAATGATGTCTAAAGAGACTTGGGATATTTAAAATGTTGAAACCCTTGTTAGATTGTAATTACGAAAGAAATTGCATTTCAAATTCCTTGGCTTCTTACCGTTCCAGTCAAACCAAAAGAACAAACAATTCTGGAAAACCTGACTCACTCCTCGGAAGATAAGATTCACTTATTTCAACATCCGTTTACGTAATTCTGCAGAAACCAACATTGACCTTGAGACCTTACATTCCTATCATGATTCAAGTCAAAATTAAGTTAGAAAGTTAGGTGATTGTCTTAAAGCGTGTTGGTTAAAACATTTACAACGTTACCATTCGTACAAATTCTAGAAAACGGCCTCTCTGCACAAAAATCATCCAAAGCCTTCAAAAACCTGCGGGCTATACCCGAAAGCATACTAAACTTTCACAGCGGCACACTTTTTGCCTTAATTAACGGAAAATTTGGCCAAAAAGGTGCAAAACTGTCGAGTTTCCGTGACTGAGTAAATGATTTCATCAAGCTTTGAGCAAAATTTATCACGCAGAAATGAGACAGAAGGATTAAGATTGAAATCTCACGTCAGCCAGCCCCAAATAAGAAAGGATTAGCTAAACCATACAAACCAAAATGTAACATCATATTATTATCAACATCATTGAAACCGAAAATGTCGACTAGTCACATAGCTACTACTACTACTTTAAATATAAGACTCTAAATAAACCCAAAAATAAGATCTTATCTTCGCGAGTTGTATGCTTTTGTTAAATACTATAATCCACATACACTACTAACTAGCTTCTATTCCAAAATAGCAACTCCAAGTATATAATAGGTGCCAATTCATTTACAAATGTCGTGCTGGGCTAATAAACACGTACCTACATTTGCCTTGGAGCGGAAAGGTGGGACTGATTACGCAAAGTTTGTAATATGTCCGTACAGTACCACACACGGAATCACTTTAAGGAACCTACAAATATCCATTCATCATCACACTACTATATGCAATGATTAATTCCCGTAGACTGTTTGGTCGGAATTCCTGTGTAAAGAACCTTAAATTAAATTTGTCTGTGGACTGGAGATAATAAATGACTTGGAATAGTAATGTTGAATGTTCTGCTGAATTTCCAGAGTTGAAATGACGTTATGACTTATGACCACGAAGAATTTCTTTGGTATTTCTAAAGATATGGGTTTTGATGGTACGTACGTCATTTTCTAAGATTTCCATTAAATTTGTTGTTATTCCTTTCTCAGACATGTTATCTATTTTACTGTGGTAAAACCAATATATTGTATTCTTTTCCTAGAACCTTAACCTAACCAACCGCTTAAAAACCAGAAGTACAATTTTTTCTTTATAAAATAACATTTAGTCATTTTTAATATAAGTGGGAAATCTCGCAAGTTAAAAATTTACACGAACAATTTATTAATATACAAAGGTTTAAAGCTTTTTTAAGTCATACATTTTGTTAACTTGTTAAACAGTGTTTATTAAATTACAATTTCCCAAATTAATATTATGTCAAATAAATACAGCAAATAAAGCATTAAATCTATAGTCAATGACAAACGCGTTCCAGTTCTCTCTCATTATTAAAACTTCCAACCTGATCTATTATCAAGTGACAGATCAGAGAATGAGACAAAAAAGAAAAAAAGAAAATTCTAGCTAATCTCAAAACCACAAACTTTTAATTTCCTGAACAAAGACAGAAACTTCAAACCAACTAACTAGCAGCTACTTACATTGTTCCAAACATATCTGTAATAAACAATGACGAAAAAACTTTGAAAGGAAGAATAAGCTTCATAGAGATTAAGCTTGTGATGAGTGATGACATCATTGATTTTTTGTCAGAAATTACTTCTGTCATCTCAATTTCCCAATAGTTAGCTACAATTTACTTTTGGGTGTTTTTTTCTTCATTTTTTCTATAAATACTACGTTCTTTCTTAGGAAAAACACTCATATAACATACATATTTTTAGTGAAGTCTCGACAGTATATAGATCCTAACACTGCTATTCCATTTAGGACTGACTGGGGACGAATATATAACGGAAGGAAACCTGTAAAAAGGCTTTACTTCAAAAGATTCACATCCAAAACGCACAAATAAATCATTTCTGAAGTTATATACTCTTGTCATTTATCAAACGCACAAATCGCATTATATCATCTATAACATTTTGGCCTTCATAAAACGCAATGTCTCCTACCACACACGGCACAATTTCACGCAAAAATATAGGTACATCAAAGTTTCTTATAAAGCCTTAGTGTATCTTTTTTATCCATTTATAAGTTTTTTGTAGAAAAGTTTACTTTCAATATCTGATGGTTTCTAGAAACCAAAGAAAAGTATCTGACTAGTGACCATGACAGAAATAATTTGTCAAAAACATTTATAATCGGGGCGCTAGAGAAAGAGCTAGAAAAATTTTATTGTTCCTTATCACCATCATTTGAATGACGTAACATTTAAAATTTTAATGAAAAGGGCAAACATAGAATTATAATTTTTATGAGAAGTACATAAGGCAATTTAAAAGTCAGAGTGCATATAATACTACTTAAAGTAAAGTACTAAAAAATCTAGAAAAGAAACAAGTGAAAGCATGCTTTCTCTCAATTTACCATGCATTACAATAATAACAATAAAATTATTAATGGTTAAGACGTCATCTCCGGCTCTTTTTTAATAAAAGTACTAGCAGATGTTACAACCAGCCACTCGTTTACTTTTGCATTTCAGCAAGAGTTGCTGAATTTCGCAGGAAAGGGAATCAGAGACAATATTCACTGACTTGTTCACTTTTTTTTAGTATAAATAAAAAGTGCAGTGTATTGTCTACTCAGTCGGAGTTCTCGGGAAGATCATCTCAATGCTCAAGAATCTAATTACGTGAGTGTTTACAATCAAACTTTTTTATTTTTTTTTAAACTAATGGTAAATACACCTACCCGTAAAATTAAAATGCATCCCCTGGGAGCTTATTAAACATTATACGTTCCCTTTCAATATTTAACTTAAAAAGCTTTATTAATCGATTATTTATGTTGTTACTCAAATTTTACTTGTAATTTATACTTTCACTAGAATAAATTAATATTAAATGTTAACTATTTAAAAAAAACTTATATTCGTTACCTTTATACATTCACGGGGGTTCTAATTCGAAAGTTAGTAAACTTGATCCTTTATCAACGGTAATACAAATGCCTCCAACATTAACACAAGTTTATAGCATTTGACACTATTGAAATTGCAATTTGAGAAAACTTTATTAAGGAAAAATAAATTTTATAGCAAGGTCGAGGTAGTAACATAACAGTAGCAATTTCGTTTAGACACATAACTTAACCGTGTATATGCATAAAATAAGGAAATCCTTTAGTGTAGTAAAACTTCCTTAAAACAGGCAATCCACTATTCACTAGAAACTAAATGTTTTCCAACTTTAGCATAGCATTAAGTCACATTGGACTGCTACTACTGGAATTCATGTAACGTAAAAACGCTACATCATCCAATGTTGAATGTCAGTAAATCATGTAATAAAAAAGTTATTTTCCTCTAACTTTGTTTACAATATTACATTGGAAATGTCATATTCATCACGTATTTTTGTGCTCTAAATTCCTGTCTCAATTCTTGGGTTTTACGGTAATATGAATTAAATAACATGTATTATGTCATAGAAAGCTTTAATTTTTCAGACTTTAAAATGCAGTCAGAAAGCTTTTGTAGGTAAATTAATTCCAGTGATTAAACAAAAGCACAAAAATATGTTTTGCATCCCTTAAAAATTAAAAAGAATCTTCTTTTCAATTTCTCAAATTTCCGAAAAACACAAAACCCTAATAAAAAATTAACTTTAAATTAATTACCAATTTTTTCCCCACTTGAATCCCCGTATCCGTTATGCTCATTTCCGTAATACGAAAGATTCCTAAAATTAAATATTTAACATTTCAAAACCACTTTCTCTTTCAAATCTTCCAAACTTTTCCACAAGAACTTAATTATAACATCTTAATCCATCCTTTTTTATCCATTAACTGTCCATCACTTGATCCCTCAAAATCCAATAAACTTTCTTTACAAAGTAATTAAAAACTTTTTTTTCACTCTCGAATCCCTTAAAACTCTATCTACGAAAAAAACTACGTAAATAACTTAGAACGATTTCTTCCCACTATTATTGAATCAAGACAATTCTGACTTTAACTTCTTTTAGAAAAAAACAAATTCAAAAAAACTAAAACTATTCTCATTCTAATTTTCACTTCAAACTTTTCCAACCAGTTTTTTCCCTTGTTATTCCACGCTCTTGGTTCGTCCTTCCTTCCTATCACATTTACGCTTCATTCATCTTCAATAACTTTATTTGTACCATTCCCATTCTTCCAAACGTATAAAAAGATGCCTGCATTTCTGATTAAAAAATATGTTTTGCTTTCAAACACAAAATACTTAAAAAGAATCCCAATACTAATCCTTCCACAAACTAATAATCGGGCTGCCACTGCTATTGTTCTAGCACTTTTAATTACTTGGAAAACTATTCTCAAAGGAAGTACATATTAGTTTTGATTTATGAAAAACCAAAAAATCCAGATCCTCTGATGAAACTACACACAACTTAATAAATACAAGGAAGCACGTATACACAATCCAACGAGAATCTAAATGGGAACTGAAGGACACACACACTCTCATATAAGAAAATCACATACCACAAATTGATTTATTGTCAAATCCCTAGTATTCCTTTATCAGCTTCGTTTATTCTAATTGTCTACAAAAAAACAAGCCAAGTAGCTTGATTTGCTTGATATAATATCAGCACGTTTCTTTTCTAATAAAAAATATATACATAGAAAAAAAATAATTGTCACAAGTTCAAACACCACTATTGACTTTTCCCGTCTAATTTCTCCTTATAAAGCTACTACAAAATGATAAAACTAGTGGTGATGACATAGCACCATTACACAATAATAAGTTTGCGTTTTATTCGCTAAAAGAGACTAAACCTCAATTTTCCATCGTATCGCTGATAGAAATGCATATTGGTGGATACATAGGTTAGGTTAGTTAGGAAGCTAATATCCAGTGTATGCATATAAATGTGGTTCTTATAAATTTTTCGAAGGAAGCTGTGGGATAGTGTTTTTGTGTTTGTAATAATATAAATAAGTGCTTCTCTAAATACATCATGACCCACACGACATATGTCAAGTTTCAGTTTAGCACTAACCAACTCACCATTTGACTCTAGAACTAAATAATAATATAAATCCTGAGATTGTGTGATTATCGCCATCCAATTCATTACAGTCCTGTCTAATTTGCCACCTATGCTAACACACGAGGATGAAAACCCCTAATTATATTCGAAATCCTACTAATGCATAACTGATAATCTTTACAATAATAATACTCGTTGCTACTTAACTAACAATTCGCTTTCTGACTCTTTGGGGTTGGGTTGCTAGTTGTTACTCTTGTTACAATATGTTACTAAAGATTTAGTAGCATATAATACATTGGGCTAACTAATTATAAAAGTCACTAGTCAATGACTCAATTATCATTTTGGTCTGCTTACTTACGTATAAGTACTATTACGTGTTTGTGGTTGTCACACACTATTGGGAATTCAATCAGGAAGCTGTTAAAGATTTGGAAAACCAATTTAGCTTTGAAATTGATTGATTGAGTTGTATAGGGAAATACTTTAAGAGTACATGCAATAATTATTTCTTTTATTTCGATAACATTTTTGTTTGTTAGTAAGTATCACAGGTTTCTATCATTACGATATTCATGGCAAAGATAAAATCACTGAATAAGATTTAATGTTTCGTTTGGGTAATTTACAAAACCTATTTTAAGCATAGTTTCTAAATACTCGTAAATATGTCATTCAGTACAGAGATTTTTACGATTAGTCGTATCACCAAAATAATTACAAGTCACGACAGTAATATTTCCTCTAGCCATTACATCAAAAGCCAAAATTTGTAAAATGTACATCACAGCTTGTAGAAAACTGTCTAATGGGATGGATCAGATTGTCATGCAAGAAATTTATGCCACGACAAAAAACTCTTGTATCTTGAAATCCCATACACAATCATTATAAAGCACATTTTAAGGTAATAAATTTGAAATATCAAGGATATCCACTAAAAAATAGACTCTAAAATCCAAAGAAAAAATGCATTTCTACACCCGACACAGTAGAAAATATCTGCAAGATTTTTTCCAACCCAAAAGAACCCTTTGAATAAAACTTGCACTCGAAATGTTTTATAAAATACAGTTCATAAAAACGAAGCTTAATTTTAAAATAAACACAACCGAACAGAAGCCAGTCTTCAAATATTTTTTATGAGTCTAAAGGCACTTACAAAGAGTAAAAAGCACGCATTTAACATTTTTTATTATTATAAAAATCACTAATATGACTAAAGATGAGTTGAACTCATCTTGAGTCAAGTCCATCTGCCAAGTCAAAAAGAAGCCCAAGTAACCTAAAACATTCAAACAGACAAAATCCATATTATGAGTATGAGAGTCGGACTAGTGATACGCAAACAGTCGGCAATTTCCCTTTCGCATGAAGAACAAGTAAGCATGATGTTCATGTTAAATGTGCCATGCTTTACCATGTCATGTCATAATAATAATGTACATACACGGCACATAAGGCTTAATTCGCCAGAAAGTACAATATATTCCATATCCCAATGGTTAGTTATGCTTATCAAATCTAAGTCATAAAGTCATGTCAGTTCAACACAAACCCTAAGTTAACCTTACTTAAACACTTATCCCTCTAAATTGTGCACTCACACTGACTTAAACTGACTGACTGAAACTGGCCTTCATTTCATGCTGAGTTCTGTTTAACAACAACATGAAACACATGTGTATAATGTTTCCCATCAATCCAGTATACGAGTCTTACTTTTAACCCAAGTAATAAACTAGATTCATCATAATTTCCATAACATAACCATCATAATCATCATCCGCATTGTATGCGAGCGTGTTCAACTCGTTTTCACTATTTACAATTATTGTAAATATGCATAAGGATTTATTATTTGTTACGGAAATCATATCTTGTAGCAGTCAAAGTATATCTCCTTCGTTCTATATATTGTTTTCCATGAAACATTCATCCATCCACTTAAAACTATATGTAAAATATGTATCATATTATAATATTATCATGGAAAATTTTGCAAAAACCAAGCTTTTTTTGAAGGTCCGCTTCCTTCCTGTATACATACAAGCTAAAATTCCAGTGCACTCATTCATTCTATATAAATAATTCATGCATACATACACAGCATAATATCATGTCACTCCTTGGAACATTTGTATACATAAAAATATCGAAATTTATGAGTAATTTGAGAAAATTCTTACTAAAAGCAAAAGCAATATTATACATAAGCTGTGTGTGTATATTAAAAGTGCAAAAGTATGTACACAAAAATAAATTAGTCTTGTGTACACATTAACTCATGAGAATGAATTCTTAAAAACTCTCCAGAGAACCTCTTTATTCAATAAACTAAAAAGACATTTAAAGGACTTACTTCTTCCTCTCATAGCGGATCTCGTAGGTAGTGACCCCATCATAATTCACGGTGGTCATGGTAGACTCCGACGGGCTATTATAGGACGAGGTCATTCTTACAGCTTTTTATTGTTTGTCCCTGATAATCTCAGTTCAACACAACGATTCACCTTTTCAGTCTCGCTCCGTTAAAAGTTCCAACTTTAGCAGGTTTAACTTTTTATCCCGAAAACTACTACTTTGCCAAGGTAATACTAATGTACGATGCGCTTCAGAGATTTCCATTAAAACGGAGGCGCTTTATTGTTCCAGTTTGTGAACTTGGTAGTGGCGACCTTAAGTAAGTAGTTAGTATATAATGTAAAATACATAATACTGGGTAGATTATTAAAGTTATGCAACAATAATAATAGTATCCTCCTGATCCATCCCAAGCACAACAGGAAAAAGTTCCAGTTTTTGTCAGCATCCCTTTTATAATATAGTTACAGTCTTATTCCAAGTCTTTGTTGAAATCTTGTGCAAGATAAAAGATTCTTTTTAGAAGAAGATGATAAATCATAGACACAAAACACAAAATTAAAACAAGAATTATTTTTCGTGTAATACACGGATAATAATAATGTCTCAATCTGTCTGAAAGTGAGACATTATTGAAGTTGTAATCTGGCTCAAGAGATCATTTTATTTCTCATGCATGAATGAGTATAATACGTTTCAATTTAAGTAGAGAGTTTCTATCTATACTTTACTGTTGAGTTTACTAAAGAGATTCGTATCAAATTTCTTCTTTTGCGAATTATTATTATTTTGGATTGGATAGTTTAATGTTATCTTTTTATACATTACATTATATTATTAATAGTATGCGATTTTACGAAGTATAGTGTATTTTCATGCGGGATTTACATTTGTAAAATTTGTAATACACTTTTTTACTATAAGCACTCAAAGAGATTATTTTATTGCTACTTATATTTTTACTATATTTTATTACGATTTATGTTCCAACATACTTTTAACTTGTTTTTAAGTCTATTAAAACACAAGCTGCTACTTTAAATTTTAATTTCAAATATTTTTTTATAACTTGGGGATTAATTTTTTTGCAAAAAGTTATCATACATAACCTATTTAAATATTTGCGTATGTTATCTGAGAGTTTATTTTGTTTTTTATCATGTTTAAAGTTGCATTTAATTAATTAAATAATGTTTAGTTGCATTAGGTACATGAATGTCACATATAAACTTGGTTAAGCTTTTAATTCTATAATTATCAAGCTAAATTGTAAAAGTACACACGCTAGGTAAAATATTTGAGATTCTTTCAAGGACATTAAGGACAATTACATAAATACTTTATATCTGTAATACAAGGTACAAGAGTTATAATTTAAGAAGTTTAATGTTTGTAAAAACTCTTAAGATTTCCTTAATTAAATTTAAAACAGGATAGAAGATGGTGATGAGATTGGAAGTATTATTAGAGGAAAAATGCAATATTATATTACCTAAAGTCAGTCATACTTTGCAAAAATTGCAATCCCATCTCACTTTTAAGTTTCCACAACACGAAAATATTTACATTTATTTTTATTTAACTATCACAGGAGCACTAGTATACAACTACTAAATTATTATTTTATTACAAAAACAAACTTCTACAAGATAAAACTCAATTTTTTGATTAAGCTTACCATAAAAAGTTTAAGTATAATATTTATAGTATTATTGCTTCTATCACTCTGGAATTAGACTCAATATTGAATCCCTCTACGTGCGTTTCACATTCCAAATCTCAACTAGTAAGATAAAACTCTGGCTTAGAACTGATATCAAGTTGTGTAAAACGAGACAAGATGAGACAAAAAGTTGAGACTTAATCATGAAAAATGCAATTCAATCAAATCAAACAAAAAACAACAGTTCGTTACACATTGGATATACACACGAATTACACGATGACGATCCTTACTGACTCTCAATCTCATAAAAAGTAATTCAACAATGCTAATAACAATAATAATAGCAATAATAAATGCGACGACAGTTCAATAGGAAAAAAACAAATATTGAAGCATCAGTGTGAGTGATGATAAATTTTTATTATGTAAATTACTCTACACTATATATACAACCTTATGTAAAGGTTTTAGTTTTACCTTAAGAATTATTTTTTGATCATCACATCCATCACATCACATCTTGTAAAGATATAAGGTAACATTAGTACACACTTTAGAAGAATTACATAAAAACTATAGAATACTACTATTGATATCAGTCAGTACAATACATTTCATTTAGAAACTATTTTATTTACTAGATTTCCCAAATCAGGAGTTTTGATCGGCATGCATGTGCTTGCTTCAAGAACATAAATTATCAGATTTAAGGTGATCACTCACAATTGATTGTTAGGTAAGGAATTTCAGTGTGATTTTTTTGTTCATTTTTTGTATGTGTAGTATTATAGATGAGGTTGAAAAGGTGAGATTTTTATTTTGCTAGGCTTCACTACTAATCGGTATATTGATATCTGTACTGTACGGTGTGTTTGATGTTACATATGTTGCATTTGCATTTGGATTAATTTATCTTTATCTGACTTGAATTACATTTATTTGTGCACAGACAGGTTTATTATAATTTAGAGAGACAGATATATAATAGTTTTACTGTTGAAGCATAATATAGTTCAAAATTTTAATGTAAATATTTGTTTGTTTGTGTTTATCATAATTATCACTAATTTTATATGTTATGTAATAATAATAGTGTAAAGCTTTTCATACGCTATGCAATGATATTGCACTCAAGTCTTTTTAAAAATATCCTATCAATCCATATAAACTATTTGAGGGATTTGTTTCAATTTCGTAGAATATAGGATTACGAGTTGTAAGTAAATCTCTCACTTATTTAAATCCTAATCCAATATACAACTAGAGATACTTTACTCAAAAGTGCGACCTGTCCCGCAGGTGTTTGCGAAGAAAGGGTTAAAACTGAACTGAACTTGGGAAGTTGTTCTTTGTCTATTTAAACCCAAGCCAAGTGAATGAGACTGAACACCTCGGACGAGTTTTTACTACAGAGTTTGCAACGGGTTGAATGCTGCGTGGCATGTAGCCGTAATATTTTATCCTGTGTTCTTTACCAAGGAATTTCACAATATCCAGATGTATAAAAGTCACACGAAGAAGTATTAGTGCTTAAAGCTTGGAATCCTCTTGTACCACTAGAATCACTACTAGTTTACTGAGCAATGGGGTTGGTAGTGGTACCCACCATTGGTACTCTGAGTGGTCAGGGTCTCTGGTCTGATCTCTTATTGCACTCTATATCGTTTTTTGGTTCGTAGTGTGTTTAGCTTCTCCACATTCCTTTGAGTAAGCTGAAGAAAGCAAGCCCAACTATTCTATAGTGTATAATCTTACTTTCTCCCAACAACTTTCCTCTAAGCAGCATTCCAACTCTCGAATATACTTTCTCATTTTCCCATACCCGTTCGTTCCAAGTGATCCGAATCCGGGTAATAAGGTAACGCTACCACATCCCCTATATATGTACTCAGAAACCTTGAGTAGTGTGTGTACCCCGACAGTGCTGTACTATGTTACGCGTTGAGCTAAGTTCTGCCTGAAGATACAATATTTTAAGAAGATATCCCACTTCGGGAAATAGGATCAGTTCAGACATACAATGCTTGTTACACATAGAAGAAATTACCACTACTACTACTGATGTACTGGCTTCGTAACCCTGAATGCTGCGATTCTAATACTCAAACTAAGGTCTACTTTTTTATGATATGGCCATAAAAATCTTCCCTCTCTTCTTTATTTTCTTAGAATATAAAGCATATAGTACTAGGGTACACGATTCGGATAGTACGCAGCATAAATGCAGTATCAGTACACTATATTATAGATCCCCATAGCTTATACTAACATATTACAACATTTTGGAGAAAAGATCCGATTGAAATTGGAATTGAATACAGAGACGAAGGATGGAGTCAGCTCGACTTGACTTGGCTCTTAGTATTAGTAAGAGAGATTGTACCAAATTGGTGATGCTTGTAGGAAAAAGATATCCGAAAGAGTATAGATGGACAGACATGTCACCCACCTCCTTTCTAAGATTTCAAAGTTCTTTCTCCAAAGAAAGGATTTCTTGGGAACTCATCCGGGTTGTTCTAAAATCTTTTTGGACAAGTTAGGTTGGTGCCCCGTCTTGGTGAAAGGGGTACTTGAGAATTCCCTTTGCTTTCACCCTGACTTTCTCTTCTATATTTTTAACCCTTTTTTATCTAGAAAGAGCGCAAGAAGATAGAAAGATTCTAGTCGGCAAGAGTATTATGCAGTAAAAAAGTAAGAATAAAGGGTAGTGTGTTTTGTCTTACTGTAGTTTACTATATAGAAGGAATTGTAAATCTTATATAGATTGTTATACTAAAGAAGAAAAAACTTGAATGCATCTTTGGTTGAGTTTTTGACAGTCGATGGGAAGACAAGAACAGGACGGTGTGTGTCAAAGTTGGTTCTTTTTGATTTTTTGGGTTTCTTTATCTACGAATGTTTGCACACATAGAAAGGGAAACTTTGTGGTACAGAGTGGTATTTTAAGCATTGGGGAGTTGAAATGTTGAAAGACACTTTTGTGTCTTTTGGCACACAAGTAGCTTCTAAGTTTCATTTTGTACCTAATAATAATAAGAGATTGGAAAGAATAGGCTTATGTGGTAGAAGCATGGGGTTTGAAAGCTTTTTTTTCAGTTTGAAGATGATGAGTGAAGAAGACACTTGCATTTCATCACAAGCCTTAGCCCTAAGCAATATGATACTTTACAGAATGCCAAAACATGTATATCTTTAAAGTGGGTACAATGTTTTCTTATCAGTAATACCTTTTGAATTTAAAACTGTGTACTGTACGATATTAACAAATTAGTCATAAATGTGAGGATTATTAAAATTAATAACCCCAACCAGTTTTCATTTTAAGTCTAGGAACAATGATCCGAAATAGCCCTTACTGAATATTTTAAGATTTTACATAAAATTATGGATGACTACAATTAAATAATATTAATAAATCACAAAGTTTAGCTCATGAGTATTATTTTGCATGATCAGATTAGCATTAATTAAGCCTGAAGTTCCTGTTTAAACGTCTGGCTGTGCGTGAGTAGTTTCGCATAATTTCATTTTGCAAATGGATGTTGAAGCGTATAATAACGTGAGATTTTGACAATGGGCTTTTATTATAATTGAATGCGAAGGCTGTACCTTCACCTTACTTAGGGACAGCAGCTATGGTTTTCCTTCCTTGAGAATAAAATTATTTGTTGGGTAGGGTTGCGTTGGCTTTATCGTTTATGATTTTAATCAGCTTCTATAATATGATCATGGCCAAAGTTGCGTTAGAGCATTGCGTTTCATGAACACACGATTCCACACGAGAGTCTTTATTATTTTTTAAATTTGTTTATTTATTTTAATATAGTATTTACCAAAATGCTATAATTATACTCTTTGGTTTAACCTAAACAGTCCCATTAGCCATAATTTCTAGAAGTTTCTTCAAACACAATTCTGGTTAATCGTTGCGAGGAATATGTAATGTTAATGTAATGAGTGTCTTTGTGGATATATTTGTTTAAAAAGAAAAAAAAATATTGTGGGAAATTATGGGTTTATAGCAATCAAAGTATAGAATGAAACTACTAAACGGTTACTCACACTAGTCAGCATTTACTAAATTCTTCATGGGTCATATTAATTGATTATAGCTTCTTAACACGCAATAACTATCTGCTGCACTTGTTTTATTACTTTCAACCTTTTTTGATACAAATAGAAACAAAATTAACTAATACTATTAGTAGTAAGTGAAAGATATAAGATAATTTATTAAAATTATTGATAATCGTATTCTAACGAGTCAACAATTGATTTCGCCCAATCGTTAAATGCACCAACTCTTGTGAAAACTGAGTATTTTTTATTGTCACACCGAGCATGAATAGCATCTCGATTCCCATGACTTATGATCCCCTGACAAAAATTCATTAAACTTTAAATATTCAAGTTCAACAAACGAGAGTTGCATGATATGTCAACGTTAGATTAGGTGTAAGTATAATCTACCTGAATGAAAAACCTTCTTGGAGTGCTTTCATCTTGGAAGAACATTCCACCTCCTTGAAATTACAAAGTAAATTATTACATACAAAATGCTAAAAAAGGTATTAAAATGTCCTGTTACGTACCGCTATCTCCCTCTGAAATAAAAAATAAAAAATTTAGCAAATTATAATATTACATAAGCATGAATTTGAATTGAACTACAGGAATTGAAATCATAAACGTACCACAAACGGAAGTTCCTATTGATCCAAGATAAAAGAGAAACAACAAATATTTAAATATTGATATAAAAAACTATTTTTAGAGAGCTAAAAAATGTAAGAAATACTAAACATACCATTTGTATACCCAGCACAGTACTGAGAAATAGTCGGCTGCCTATCCAAAACTTTTGTACATTCTTTTACCGATACATACGGGAGTTTTGCAGTTTTTAGGGTTAAAGAAATATTCCAACTTTCATCTGTTCCAAATCCAACGACCTATATGTATGGATTAGGATAAAAGTTACAAAGAGTAAAAAAATAAAAGTAATACATTTTTACTCACGTATCCCGTACTCCCTTCACTAAGTTGATACCGCTCTAGTTGAGTGTTTTTATCATTTGGATAAGGAAAGCAAACTGGTCTAACAAATTCTGTCAAAGTTACTGATCTGCTTAATCTGATAATTGCGAAATCGCCTTCGTAACTTCTATTATTGTAATGAGGATTGATGCTTACGTTGCTGATCTGTTGAGTAATGTAAACTTTTAAATTAAGTATAAAATATTTTAAGAAATTTTATGAAATTAATCTCACGCACATCAAAAATTTGAGTTTGATCATCTTTTAGATTAACAGAAAAGTTACTGCTAATTGCTCCAATAGCGACTTTGTAATAAGGTAGGTAGTCTCTTCCTTTAGAAGCTTTTTCAACGCAATGCCTAATTAATAAATAGGTCAAAGCATGAGTCACACTATCCAAAAAATCTACTAAATAATGCATTTATTTATCTTATCCATACGCTGCTGTTGTAATGATACTCCTACTGATAAGTGTACCTCCGCAGAGGTACTGATAAGTTCCATTGACCCTGAAGAACAACGCAGCATGCCACGGCCATAACGCGGATTGTGTCTTAGAACCGTGAACAACAAAAGGTAGCTTTGATATATCCGTAGTACCACAATCTAATAATAAAATATAAACACTATTTGTACCCTGTTCCATTTACATTCATCGAAAGGGAAAACAATTTTCAAATACGGGCTTAATTTGAATAATTCATGTTATGATAACCTATGGAGCATGCAAAAGGCTTCCTTGGAAGCCAATTTCCACTCGAATCGCATTTCTTTTCCAATTGAGTGTCAGGACTAGTTGAAACGTAGAAAGGTTTGCATTGAATCATCACAATAGTCCCTGGAAGAGCAGCACTTGCACAATCTAGTCCGGTTCCATTCAAAGGGCCACTGCAGCTTATCTTCAACCCCTGAATAAACAAAGTTTATATTCCTTAACCAGAAATTACATTGACTTGCTTTGATATAGCAATTTTATTTTTAGGATTTTAAAGCATTAAATTAATTAGAGGAAGGTTCTTTAGCAAATTATGCTGAAACTAGAAGGATAACTTTTAAATCTAATTAAATAGAGGCCTGATTTGTTTGGGTTTGATGTGCATTTACTCGGGTGCGGAAGTGCGGATTTAAGAATACTTACAATAGTAAAATATTACGAGTGCTTTTACGGGGTACTTTAAGTTATTGGGGTGAAGGTAGATTGTCTCAAAATACCTCATGCAACTCCATAGCCGGACACTTTCCCACATCATCATTCTCCACTCTCGGAATCTCTCTTTCATAATATTGAGATTGTTGTTGAGATGGACCTTGACCTTGAGTACCATAATAAGGCCTCTTGGTAGAGACAGGTTGTGGCATTTGCGAAAAGTGCAATAGTTGATCTTGATTGTATTGATGTCCTATTGCAAAAGGGTATTTTATTGGACAATCTAAATGATAAGGTGGTTCCCAAATCCCTTGCGCGTTACAAGTCTTCCTAAGAGTCGTATCCAAATTGGTGCAAGTGAGAACAACTGTAGAACCAATTTCTACAGGCTGTTGTGAACAAATAAGTCCTGCTCGACTCCCATTTGCAAATCGGCAGGATAAGTCGATGGTCTGTTGAAGTTATTTGTTAAATGATGTTCATAATTAATTACAAACCAATTTAGATTTTAACACGTTAAGTCAGGCCCCTACCTTAGATGACTCTCCTAGTGTTACTGGTGGGCAAAAGAATGGTTTAGGTAATTCAGTGGTGTAAGTTGCCCTTATTGTTGCTTCGTAGGATGGTCTATCAAAAGAATATTTTCTTGTGGTCAATTCTGAATATATAGGACTGCTTCTTGAGATTGAATCTGAATAGCTTGGTCGAGTAGTAATCGGTCCTTGACCACTCTGATGCTGTAAAATCGGTTGCCTTTGACTTTCTACCGTGTTTGGTCTTGCGATTCCTTGACTTTGTTGTGTAATCGGATTTCTTTCGCTCTGAAGGGTTGTCGGATCTTTGTAAATTTGGCGAGAAATTGGCGTCGTTGTGCTTTGAGGTGAAGTTGGTCTTATATGTGTCCTCTGATTTGTAATTGAGTGTGATTCGGTATTTGGTAAACTTGGCTGTCTTTGGGGTAGTATAATTGACTGTCTTTGGGATTGGGATTGTTGACGCTGTTCAGAATTTTGATTTCTGTCTTCAGAAAATGATCCAGCTTGGCCACATGAGTCTATAGTGTCGTTTAAGTTGACTGAGCCGCAGTGGTAGTTAAAATAAGTACTACACTGACAAAAGAAGGCTCTGTCACAAAATGCTGGCAAGCAGTAACCCTCAGAACCAGAGCAAGCTTGATGAGAAACGCATCTAAAATGTGTGTAACCATTTGAATTTAACTAGAATCGATATGGCTATAAGACTTAACTGTTTTAATATTTCAGATTAAAGACATTTTCATGCATACTGTTGCTTAATGTAAATCGACGGGGTGAGTTTTTCAATGGAACGAATTGGGGCAGAAGAGTTATTTCTTGACATCAGTTTGACACCCAGTAAAAACCATCGATCTCCTTTTTTGTAAACTAATGCTGAACCAGCATCAAAAGCTCCAGGAAGGTGTTGATTCTCGCGTTTTTGATTACTAAGATGGCCTGAGAAAAACAATAACTTCAATGAAATCTAGAAATAATTGCATTTAATTGATTTATAAGAGGATACTTCTTAACTAACCAAAACCTTTCAGCGTAGTATCTAAAAGACTTATAGCATCTTCATCCCAATCCTTTATTCTCCAACGCTTAGAAGGTGAAAGCTGAACAGATCGTTTAGAATGTATCCCTTCGGGATTCACAAAGCCCGAGAGATAAACATTCTGAGAGTTAGGAATGTTACGGGGAGCAGATTGTGACTTTTTGTTTTCGAAAATATTATACGTTGTATCCAAGCATAATGGACGGGATTCTGTAGTAATATGTATAGGATTTTTCAAATGCAGAAGATACAAATCCCCATTCTGTCCAAACCTAGCCCATTCAACAGAATACGCTGTGGAAACGCTTTCCAATGGTTCTATATTCCCGACCTTTAAATGAAACGGTGCGTTTTATATTTTCGAATATTATGTGAAATAAAACTTGGAAATTAAAAAGTAAAGCAACTTCTACCCCAAGTAAGCTTTCCAATCCAGTCTGATTAGTCCCAGCCCGTATAGCTAAGGTATCGTACGATGATACTGATGTCAAGGCTGGAGATCCACCTGTAATGTCGTTGAAAAGTTTCATGTGTTAGTAGAATTACAACTAATTAAAACATTAAAAATTTTACATTATAGCAAGTGCTTTTCAAAACTCTCACATGTTAAAACCGTCTGAAGGCCAATAAGGGTTCCAGATTGAGTATATTTCCATTGAGAACCTTCAATCTTAAAGACTTCTACTGTCCACGGGGATGCAGAATGTCCTTCAATAGATTCTATATCTCCTTGCTTCCCACATTCCCATACTTTAGCCCCTAATGAGTCTGTAACTTAATGCACATCATTTGCACGTTAATAACTTAATTAGCTTTGTACAATTGGCAGCTTATGAAATCTTACCAAGTGATATTTGACAATTAACTCTTAAGCTGAAAAAGTACAAAAGAATCAAAATAATCTGCTTAAAAATTATATTTACTCCTGTGGAGGTAGACATTGTTGCTTCAAGAAATACACATTCAAATGATCTAGAATTAGATATGAAGATATGATCCACCTGGACAAAAAAACATGTTATTGAATGCAAGCAAATTGATCTACCGTGTATAAAAACATTTGTAAAGATATTTAGTAAGTATCTGAATGGCATCCACTTGTTGTTTTCTAAGAATATTTTTTTAGCTACTAAATGACCAGTTTTACAACTTTTCTTCTACACGTTGAATTTATTGATGCATATTATAATGATACAACATATGCATTGCTCGTGATTCGTGAATAATAAAGCAGGCATATCCTAATTATGAGATGAATATTCTGTGTTAATAATACGCATAACAAACAACATCTCATGTACAATTAACCCAACATCTTGCTCCGGAACCCTTCTTTCTGCGAATGAACGAGAAGTAATTTTCAATGAAAACAAGATATTATTCTTCTGATAAAAAAATGTTTTAGGTACCATACGGTCAACGGTATTTTTAACCACAAAGACTCAAGTTTTGACACCCAACATAAAAAATGTTCAATGACTAATGAGGAAACCTTATTATCCCGGCCAAGCGTGTAATTTATGATCTTTTTTATTTGTCTTTCTAAATTGACTGTAACAAACAATAAAACTATGAAACAGAATTTGCATTATGAAATGACTTCTAACGCTTCTTCCAAGTCCATTTTGCACGAGCACCATCGTGGGCGCACTTATTTCGTTCACGCTGCCTATAATCTTTGGTTAATAGACCAGCCAACCTTAATGTTTCCATATCAGCTCCTGCAAATATAATGACAAAATTGTATGAACACGCAAATCCAATACAAAATAATATCCCAATAATATTTTAAAACAAATTTCATGAAGTATATATTTCGTAGTGTATTTTTACCTAATGCAGCAATCGCAGTAGCAATGCCCCACCTAACACAGCCAGCTCGAGCGGATTCACCAGCGTGTTCCTGGTGCTCGGAAAATTCTGTTCCTCCAGTTACATAAGCGTCAATATCGACCTTACCAAGCCATCCGACAATTTGAAGGGGAGTTATTACTGTTTCTCTTGATTGTATAAGTTTGAAGTACTCCAATCCTTGGCCATTGATGTTAAATATACCAGTCCCAGGCAAAGTCACCTTTACTTCACCACGAGCTGATTTTCTCATACATACTAAACAACGATACAACAACGCAAAATATTAGAATAAAATGGACAAAGAAGAATTTTCGTTATAAAACTGAATAAATTTTACACATTCCGCATTATTACAAGGTATGAAGCAACTTTTGCGACCATCAGGTTCCAAAGTAACAGGAGGGATATCATCTGTTATGGACTGTTTCGCGAGGGGTTTCCTGTACGCCTTAATAAATTCCAACTCTCTGTCCCTCTTCGGGTGCTGCACTATCCTATCCATGCATAAAGTCCATTCAGCATATTGCTTATCAGTTATTTTTTCCATAAGCCTGGTTTCCATTTCTTCTTTATTTATCCAAACGCTTCCAGCTAAGGCCCTTTAATAATTCGGTTTCAAAATCAATATTAAGGACATACTAACCATAATCGTAGCTGGTGTATTTCAACATTACTAATGGATTTGAAATAATTCCGATTGGATAATTGCTTTGGATACTCACATGTCTTTTTCAGCATCGTAATTAGTTGTGCTGCTGGAGCCACTAGCAGTCAAAGAATTAAGTTTGCCTACCATTTCCTTAAATTACATATTTAATTGTTAAAACATCAGAAGTTAGTATCAAATTCAAATTAAATACAATCGTTTAATGAGCGTACATGCAGGAGATAAAAGAAATTAGGCCTTGAGGTATAGAAAAAAGGGTGGTGAGGCCTTCCACTAATGTCGAATTGGGCAGCTTTTTGCTTTGGATAAACTTCTTGAGGAGGTTTCATCATTGGTCTTGATTTTGGATGATACAACCCCGATGGAAATAAATACCTTATGGCTTCCTGTAATTTAAAAATAAGTTAAGTATCAATATCATCTCCATCATACAATAATAATTACAAAAGCTCATAACAACCCGTTTTAACTTTCAGTCTTAAATGTTATTTCGGGTTTAAAAACTTTAAAATAAAACTACTTAACATACATTTATATCATTTTGAGTGAACGTTTCTGCATCCTTTCCCATCATATTTGCAAGATGTCTCCTTCCAAAAACAAATTCTTTCTCTTCCTTGTCAATGAATTCCTCTGCAAAACAAATTACAAAAAATACGCAAACTATTATTGCATGTTCAACTCAACATCATTTTTATTGTATATTAGTTTGGGCATTAGGACCAGAATCCGGTACGGTATTCAATTACAAAAAATAGCCCCTAAGATTCGGCATATTTAATCTAAATAAAAAATTCCATCAAGATAATTTTAAGCCCCTTCTTACGGTATTCTTTAGCTCGTTGTAAATAAGAACTCATGGCCTTGCTAATGGTATCACTTTGACCTCCCGATTGACCTTTGGAAGCGTCAGTAGTAGTAACACCGCTTCCATCCCCTGAGGAACTAGATGCTACTGCCTTATCCAATTGTAAGGATGAAACTCCAGTGTGAATCCTCTTTGGGGAAGAAACGACATGATGAGATGTTCTGCTCTGTACGCTTAAAGATAACTGTCCATTCCGAAAAACAGCTAACAGCGCTTTTGAACTCATCCTATAATACTTTAACCACTTTACTTCTGCAAATTCTGCATCAAACTTTCCAAAAAAACTTAACAACTTATTGTTTTTTTATTGCCTTTACTTTGTATTTCAAAATTTCAAAATAAATTCTAAATTCGGTAGAATAAAAAAACAACCCGGGTAACCCATGAAAATATTAAACATTTAACTTTACCGGGATTGAATTCCTGTCTTTTGAGAGATTTTCTATGTTTTAGTTATAATGTTATTGAATCGGTTGCGGTTCGGTTGGTTGATGGCTGTCTGGAATGTGCTATTTTTATGATAATGAATAATGAGTTTTTAATGCCAGGCCACGCTAGGTCAAAGTTCAAGTTTTAAACAGGTCAAAGATTTTACGAGAAAATTCACTCATACTCATAAGTGTGTTATTATATTATTGTCAATGGATTGAACCGAATTTACCGAATCTACCTGTTTTGCCTGATAATCATAGTGCCCCAGTAGTATTATCAGTCAAAAAGGAAAGTCTCAATCTGCCTCTTTAACATTTTTACGTTTGCGCTTTCTCACATTTTCCTATTAATTAATTACAAATTTAATTACAATTACTAATTAAAATTAACATTCTTGCTTTCCTGGAACCATATTATTTCATTCTTAAATTGACTAATTATCTTTTCGTATTACCTAGTAGTGCATGTATTTATGAAATTGTCATTGTAGGATGTGGTGCATCTGCACAAGCGTTATTTAACTATTTAAAGCATTTCGCCGTTAATTTAATTAAGTTTAGTCAAGAGCTATGTGCTGTATAATTTTGAAATCGTAAATTTTTATTTAAATTTTGAGTTTGTATCACAGAAAACTTTGGCAGCCTGCGGTTTATTAAAATCCGCATGTTATCCTAGTTTTACAAAAACCTAAGATGGTTAGAATTTAAAACAATATAGGGTGGGATGGTATGGAAAACATTTTGAATAATAATTTTTAGTTGTTAATTTGTTCTTGAATGAAGTCCAAGTTCTCTTGTGCGGCGACCCTTGCGAAGACAGTTGGGTATTGGTACTGTAATTAAATTAAAATCAAAGCATTTAAAATCAAATGTCAGCATTTCCCTTCTCAGTTGTTTGAAGAGGCTCAGCAATAAAGAATTTTTTTTGTAATAAAGTTTACCTGTCCACATGGTTGCATTCCCCATGAAACGATTCCAGCCAAATAGGATTCTCCGTTGGAGTCCTTGCAAGCCAATGGACCACCTATTTGAGCGGAACAAAAATAGCCAAATTATAAAACGTAAAGATTTAGAAATTAATCTTGAATTCTTTAAAAACTCAATATAACTCACCGGAGTCACCGTTGCAGGATCCAAGATTTGGGGATGAAGTCAAACCTCGAACACAAAGCATAGTTCCGTCAATGTTGTTAATAGCAGAGTAGGTATCTTCACATTCCTTTTGGTCAACAACTTCAAGGGTGATCTTTTGAAGAATGTCTGGAACGATAGCTGGGGTTCCTCCGTTATCCCTAGCGTTACCCCATCCAGAGTTGACACACTGTCCTACGGCAGGTTCATCTTGAGTTGCAAGTCGGAGTGCGGCAACACGCTCGTTCAATTCCAAAGGTTCAGTGAGGGTAATGACGGCACTATCGTGGGTAAGCGCATTTCCGTCAAAGTTGGGGTTGTAATTGAGTCGCGCAACAGATCGAACTTGTTGGGTTGGCTCGTCAACTTTCATGTTGCTGGCTCCAGCGACAATAGACAATTGACGGATGGTTTGACCTTGAACGCAATGAGCTGCGGTTACGATCTATTCGACAAAAGAAAATGATGATTTTTAGATTAAAACTTAAGAAATTTAAACATTTTAATCAAATTTAAGGAATTTTACCTTGGTTGGGCTGACGATAGTTCCACCACAGGTGTGATACTTAGCTCCGAGGATAGGATCAACTTGCATGGAGATTTGATATGGAAGTTCGCCTGGAGCAGCATCGGTTCCTCCGGTGATCTTTCCGTAATAAGGTTCAAGGGTTCCATCATTACGGATAAATCCAGGTCCGGATTGGTTTGGGGATGGGAGAGCAACAGCTACTCCAACAATGGCGAGAAAAACGGCGACCTTCATTTTAGATGATTTTGAAATAACAAATCTCCAAAAGCAAACTGAGTAATTTGAGTTGATTTTCAGTTCGTTTTTATATCAAAAAGTTTCATCACCGAACTGATAAAGTGATAATAATATTCTTACATTCAAAGGACCTTTGTCATCGTGTTTCGTCCGAGCCGAGTTGAGAGATGCTGCAATATCTACTCATAAATTTTAACATTAACCACCTTGTATTTGTAATATTTATTGTAGTTGTTTCATAAAAATTAGGAATGGTAAGGTTTAGCATAATGACCTTATAAGTATTTGGGTTTTTACAAATTTTTTTTATCATGAAAGTTGTTTCTCAACGTATTAAGCATTATTAGTAAATTACCTAACGTAATCGATTAAAAAATGTAAACGTAGGTTTAAAACTTGATTTAATTAAAACGATACAAAGGTTAAAGAAATTTTATCATGGCACATGTCAGACAAGTAATTGTTTTATGCAATACATGATGTATGATAGATTACAACAATGTTATCTACACAACTACGATTCATACGTAGCCCCACGTGTTGCAAAATTAAATGCGTTGATATCTTGCATTAGAGTTAGAGTGTCAAAAGTGTCAATTTTAATATTTCAATTAGAATGCAGGATACAGGTGACAGGTATAAAATATATGATATTATTTATCATCATGGATTATCATTTCTACTTGTTAAAACTTTTTCAAGTAGTATAATATTACACTTAAAGATTTATGGACGCTCTTTGATCTCTTTTTCTGTTTATATAGCGTAACCAACTACACATAGAATTATGACAAGCCATAATATTAACATTCTAAAATACAAAAACTTCATTAACACATTAAATTTCAAAGGACTCGTGACATTCTGCCCTAAACAAAATCACCCGATCAATTCATGACGATTATAAAGTTTTTGCAGACTAAATGGGATTTTTGTTATTTTGATTTGTGATGTTGAGAAGATGAAATGAGATTGAAATTGAAAGTAGATTACCATTACGCTCACGTTCAAGTACGGGCTTCACAGGATAAAATATTCGAAACAGATTTTAGAGGCTTCAACATTAAAATAAAATTATGACTTTAATGATCAGGTAATAATTATTAAATTATTACCTGAAGCAGTGGCATGGGGCACCTCAAAGTTTATTTGATACTCATTGCTTATTGACATTAACTTTTTTAACGCTTTTAATACTAATTTTAAATTTTTATTTGATTTTGGATGTATAGATCGATTGATATTATTTCAATTTTAAGACAGGAATGATTTGAAAATCAAAATTAAATTCCTAACGGTAATTCATTTGCAATAATTTAAAACATTTCTTGTAAAAATTTGTCTTGAAAACTGAAATTAATAGTGAAATCTTCTAAACTTCTACTAACACGAAAAATGCATTTTTATTATATTCGGGTTTTTAAGTATTTTGTTCAGGATGCCTTATAGTCTTATTTCATCAAAATTTCTGCTCTGTAATGATAAATAAATATCATCATCATTATTCTGAAATATTAAGGCAGGATTGATTTCTCAGATTAGACAAATCCTTCGGTAGTTAATACAATAGTTAATCATTCATGTATTCGAGGATCTGGTCTGTCTTTAAAAATTGGGACTAATTGGCTGAAGCATGAATGGTGAATTAAGGGTCATCCTATTTTAATTTAAGACACAAAAGTCCAAAAAAAACAAATTTAATACCAAGGGCCGTGTTATTAATTCGAAACCTCATAAATAAAAATGATATTATTATAAAGGGCATATCCCGTGCTTAGCGCTCTTTTCATTCAAATGAAGAAAGGGAGAAATTAGCT
>JAQGAA010000218.1:0-27303 GCA_034696425.1 Isotoma viridis
AGAGAATAAAGAAAAAAAGTAATAAAAGCTTTTTAAACCAAAAATAGATCGAATCCAAATAATATCCTCACCACCACGACAAATAATAACAACTAAAAAAGTATCACCACCACCACAGAATTCACAATGCACACAAATACAATATAAATATAATGCAATTGAGTCTATGAAATGGTTTCAATAGGGAAGAAATACGGCTTCTTTTTTTTACACAAATACATTTTTTATAACCCAGTCGAGCCGAAAGTGCGGTTAACTAACCATGTGCTCAGTTGCAATAATAAAGACTAAATTTCTTATAATGGTACTTGACTTTTGTTTGTGAATCAATGATTTAATGACGCATTGATAGATTTTAAGCCGTAAAATTATGAGTTATTTAAAAATTTAAAAATAACAGTAGTACAGAAATATTAAATGCATTGTAAAAATTTTTTTATTGATTATTTGACAACTAAAAGACATTGATATAATTCATACCTTATCATCGCTGCCAGAAGAATCATGCAGCCCGTTCATTATAGTCGATCTGTACTCGACCTGATTGTTCGAGTCTACTAAGGCCATCGCGGAGTAGTCTAAAGTTGAACTGAAGTCTTTGACCATCGAAATGGATGTGATTACAAGTTTTTTAAATAAAAATCAATATATTTTGTTATTTTCTAGGCAAGATATCTCTCTCTTGCCTGACGATGAAACTTTAAGATTATTTTATTAATAGAAATCTTTATTCAATAAAATTGAGCAGTCAACCAGCAATAATAATGCGAAGGATGAATTAGAGAGAGCAAATCAATATTTAAATATTATTTAACCCCAAAGTTATCAGGGACAAGATCACCCGGAAGTAATTAATTGCTTTTTTTATGTTTTATTCGATATAATTGTTTAATAATATTTTTCTTAATGTGTCAAATGTTTTTTAACCGTGGTATTTTATAAGGCACTTTTTTATGTAATAAACTTGTATAAAAACTTTATCTTTATGAAATATTATTAAGTATACCAAGTCTTGAGAAATTGATGACGGATTGGTTAAAATCTTTAAGAATAAGGCAACAACGTGTCCATGTAAATATCACTCAATATATAAAAAAGAGAATCTCTTAAAAAACATAAAGATAAGGTAAAGATTTAAGAAGAGAAAAATTGTGATTCTTTTCTTATCACAAGAAAAAGAAGCTTGATTTTTTAAGGCTTTGATTCAAAGTCAAGATCATCACTATTTGCCAATGAAGACCAACCACAAACTCAACTTATTATCTCGCATGTGTGTCTCAATTTAGTGAAAAACTCAAACCCGAATCTTCTCTTAGGGAACTGTTCCAAAAACTTAAATCCAGCTAAATAATAAAACCCCTCCTGGAGAAAAAACTCCTGTTTGTATCCTCTCCTTCGTGTAATGTCTCAGAGAATGCAAGAAATAACACGCGTTTCGTTTCCCAAAGTCTCAAACCTGGGTGCCCGTCTCACTTTTAAAACTTTGCAAATCCAAAAATCCAACTCGGGCAGAAGAAGTAAAAGTAACGCACTTTCGTAACAAGTTTAGATATATATTCGTTAAATGCACACGGGCTTGAAGAAATCCGTAAGTTATAAAAAAAATCAAAACAGTGAGTAAAAAATAGACACACGCACTTCGCTCTTGAATCTTGATCTGATGATGAGCAACAGCTAATGTTAGCAACTCTAGTAGTATGAATGTACTATAAGGCCAATATGCAGTTTGTATAATTTTTTTTAAATAATAACATCACACACTATACTATGTACTAATAGTTCCAAGTCAGTATTAGCTGTACTCAATCCCTATGTAAAAAGTAGTATGTATCATGTACTTGTGTATAATAACATGAGTGCAGAAACCAGTCAACTCGGTTCTGTTAGTTGTTAGTGATCTCGAGTAAAAAATTTTTAGCAATGTGCTCACCAAATATAAGCAAATGCTACTACCACCACTACTACTACTGGAATGGATGAGTGAATCGAATATTTATTTTTTACGAAAAAAAAAAAATTAGCTCCCAATCCAGTATACTTTACTTAAATGAGTATGTGTGTATTTATTTGTGTGTGCGTTTTTTATAAATTATTTTTATTTAGAAGCACACACGTTTAGCTATCTAATAGTAACTCTTTGGTACTACTACTGTGAGTAATAATGATAATGCAAAGGAGAACTTTTTTTAAGTACAGCTTAGCTCGAGCTCCAGTTCTCACTAATAAAGGTATTTTTTGCTCTTCGAATTGCAAAACCCGACTGAACGAGTAAGAGACTAGGCTGGATGCCCTAAACCCTGCTGAAAAGTTAGTAGTAGTTGTAGTAAGTAGAAGCAGTAGTAGTAGTTTGTTACTAAAGTTGATGTTATGTTGTGTGTAGAGTATGTGGTGGTGGTATTGGTTGTAGTAAAAGCAAGGAAAATAATAAAAAAGGTTTTAGTTTAGATCTTATAAAGTTGCTTTATACGATACAATACGAATACGAATCCAACCCAATAGAGAATCATACTGGTAAAGCATTACCACCATCGGTAGGTTGGAGGTAATACAGAATTCTCACCACATTAAATACACACAAAGCTCTCCTTAGTAAACTTGGAATAATAATACAAACATAGGGAAACTTAGTATTGAAGAGATCACGTAATATTATAGGAACTTGGACATAAGGACACGTAATAAGACTTCTTGGTGTGTATGTATGTGCTTTTTAGCTCCTGTTGCTTATACCTAAAAAATATATGCATGTTATTTTCCCATGATCATGTTGATATTTTTTAAGTCTTAGAACGGCTCTTTAGATTTAGCCAGGCCAGTAGGTCTTCTTGCGGCTAGTAGTAATAATAAGTAGTAGTAGTAGTGATAAGGTATATTATAAAAATAAAAAAAGTTAATAAATACAGGGGACTTTCTTTATAACTTTTATAATATATTTGTTTCTAAGAGGGTTAGGAACTATTTGGTGGGATTAGTATACCAAGCTCATTGGTTAATATCCCTTTATTTATCAACATCTCAAATGATAAAGAATCAAGACCCTATATACCCTTAAGGGAGGAAGGGAAAAATTGAAGAGCCCCTTTAAAAAAGAAGACGAAGATGCATTACGTAACATAGCGGAGATGTAAAAGTCCCCCTTGGTACATATAATTTTTTAAAACCATTGTGGGTTGTTCCTGCTGGATCAGAATATGATGATTTCCTTTAAGGAGGTATGGAATAGTATTATTATTTCTGGCATAGATCTCATGTTAAGCAGATCCCTTGAGGATTCGGCTTATAATACGTAATATACATGAACACACATCTACCTCTATAAAGAATATATGTTAGTTAGTACATAGGTACACTTGGTTTGGAATTGTAAGTTGGAAGAGTGTGTCTAGGAAGTAAAGAAGACTGAAGACCAAGGCTGCCTCGTACTTACTCCAAGTACAAGTACAAGGGAGTTGTTTTAGATAGATAAAATAGATAGATATATTCGTATTATTATAAAGTATATTTTATAAGCATGACTGACACCCTATCTATATATGTATTTATACGTGGATACGAATCAACTTAAGAAAGAATAAAGAAAAGAAGTCTGATAAAATAAAATCCTCAAGGTTCCTCTCCACGAGGATTGAATACTCTACAGAACAGAGTCCTACACACATATACAAATCTACTTGAGAGGATTGTGTGTCCAATGAAAGGAAAAATCTAAACAAAACCCATTACTAACTTACTTTTCTGAATATTATTTTTTACTTTATAATATTAATAATAATATTACGTATGCTTATGCATCCACACATGTATTATTCACCGTCATCATCATCATCGTCTTTAACTATAACTAACAAACTTGACTTCTTTTAAGCTATAAGATGGACACGGACATCATCATCATCGTAAGAACTTAAGTCAGTTATATAGTAACTCCTACTACATGGAGCTGATGATGATGATGATGATGGGTATTATAATGATGATATGGTCTCTATTCCTGTTCTTGTGTCTCCAACAACAAGAGTGTAATATGCATCACATTTTGTATATAAGAAGTCTCTCAAGTTTGAATTTAGTTAGTAATATTAACCATGGTAAAGTCAGTATAGACAAAGTTAGTTGTATTTTTATTATTCTTAAGTTCTATTCTGACTAACTGGAAGAATCTCTATTTAAAAGAGATGCCCCAAGTACTTCTTTTAGAATCTCTCGCGTGGCGACGTTGCCAGCCTCTGGCTCCAGAGACTCTCGAGCATCCCCTTTTAATACGCTTTTCGAACGCTGGAGACTTCACACATGACAACTTTCTTTCCAGCAGCAGAAGCAATTGCAGTTACAAATATCACATTAGTATGTGTGTGTGTGTCGCTTTTATATGAATTTACTTGTATTAAGCAACACACATTTACTACTGCTGCATGCATGCATCATTTTATGCATACACGCATTATTTTTATACGTGCATTTTACATAAAAAATTATAATAATAGTAAGATGTATGCATACAATAACTAAAAGTAAAACATAAGCCAACTGTTATGTTGTTGGTGTGTTTGATACTGCATACTGGTTATAAGAAACAGAGCTGAGAATTCTCTGATCCAGAAACAAGTCTAGATTACAATGGACACTGAAAGTGGTCAGAGATAAAGGATATTTCAGATTAGATGCATTTCTCATGATGAACCCAAGCGTGTAAGGTCGTTTTGAATTGCATGCAAGTCAGACGCATGATTTCTGAATGTATCAAGGAAAACTAAGGATTTAACTGAATGTTACAAAGTTACATTAGAAATTTTAAGGTAAATGCGAGTTCTATTATTTTAGGGATTTTATTCTGCAAAAACATTCAATTGAAATTTATTTGATTCACTTAATCCAGCATATATACCAGAATAAAAATAGCTTTTGTTCAGAAAGACCAATCACAATCTCTTTAGAATAGTGGTTTACACAATGAATTCATTCTGTACACTTGGTATGAATGTTGTTAAATAAGCATTTACTCTTTTCAAGTCCAAGTTCAAGCAAAACGATTCAATTTGAATTGAATCCTTCTGCTGATTCTAGTTAAATGTTGCTGCATCATTTAAGCCATGCCAAGTCTGCAAACGCACAAATGTGTATTCATTCTTGGTTATACATGCACAATCTATTTACGGATTGCCATAATGTTCAATCCTCTCTCTTCTCTACGCTAACTTTTACTTTCATCCTTTCCTTATAATTATATTAGTTAAATGTTTAAACTAGGAACTACTGAAACTAAATATGCACACACACACACACACACACAACCAAAACTCTTAAATTTTATAATATTTAAACTTCTCACATACTAAACTATTCTGGAACAAATATACCATCTTACCGTCAAAAGTATTCACAAACTTATAAATCTGTCCATACAATTTCCTCACTACATAGGCATTATTCATATGTTACTTATCAGTATTTCACATGCATGCGTAACTTCATATCTTGTGAATATGCTAAACTTGAGAAGTACTTTGAAGCTTGGGAGTCTTCAAAATAACATCTTTGCACAGTACAATTTCGCTGGAACATTACTCAGTCACAGTAAGACATAAATGATGATTTTTCTGTGCTACTATGTTCTCTCCTTGGTTTTCTGGATAGATCTGTCTTATGTGAAAACTTGAGACAAACCGGAGAGAACAAAAATCTCGTAATTAACAATTCTGAATTATTAGTTATTCTCAAGGGAGTAAGTAACCCGATTCGGTTGGCTTTTTAAAACCTGTTACATATTTTATTCCAAAGGAATTAGATCTAAATCCTCTGAAGAAAACGTGGTTTTAAATTATATACAGCTTGGATTTTTGTCCCATTGCCAACTACTTTTCACTTGTGTCATTACGCTTAATGTCATAACATAATAAACTATTTGAATTTATGGGCGAAGCTCTTTAATTAATAATTTAAAGTTTAGTTAAGATGGGTAGGGCAATAGGCTGAAAAATGTATTGAATTGGTTTTTGTTTAATTATTTTTGCGTGTTTGTATCTTTGTGTGTAGTTCCCATCAATAATCCTTTTAATGAAATAAATACCAATAACAAAACATAATACTGTCAGAGATTTCCTTTGGTTCATTTAAATCGTCTTATTGTTAACTATAACATTATCACTCCATGAAAATTCAGTAGGAGTTATGCAAATTATAATAAATGCTTCTAAAGAGTTAGAACAGAACATTCATTCAGCTTTAGCATCTTGACTCTCGACCAACCAGTTCGTCTAGTTGCATTGTGGCTTTTGCATCTATTTCATTTCATTTGCAGTTGGGTCTGTTTAAAATCAGTTTTATCTCATGCAAAGAGTCTTTTATCTTCTACTTCAAAATTATTAAATCACTTTATTACCCATCACATTTATTTGTGAAATGGTCATCGATATTCATGCACTTGCTTACTGCTTATATCATGATGAAAGACTAGTATGACTGGGTAATAAATGGAAAAGAAGTTGCTAGCTTAAAATACCTCGTCACAATAATAATGTCAGCTTAAGTTCGTATCAAGGTAATACCTTCGTCAAAAATTAACTTTTAGTCCCTCCTTCTTCTTGTCCCATCTGCTCGAACCCAATCACCCTTTACACGTAGTTCTGTTATCAACTTACTTAATACCATACATTAAAGAATTGAGCTAGTTATAAAAAGGTCACTTTAAGGTATCTTGCTATTCACACGGAAAATTGACATAACAAATAGCTTGTGTCAAAAAGATACCTCCGGTTTCCAATAGATTTTAAGTAAACAAGCAAAACCTCAACCAACCACGTTTATCATCAAAGGTTGGATTCTGTAATGAAATTTTAACAATTTCTATTATTTCTATTGAAATTGATTCAAACGTCAAAATCAGCACAAAACTCTTCGTAAACTCGTCTCATTCATGATACAAATAAAATTGAGCTACTACTGATACCTATAACTTACATAAGACTCAATCTTTGAAGAATCTTAAGCAAATATGCGTTCATTATCAATTATCATTATTACTTTAAGGAGGAACCTCTCAGCCTACGACAAAAAACAAAAGAATATGTAATTCAATGCTCCTAGCTTTCTAAGGAAGAATAATAATACTTTAAAATTCTCCCGTTTTCAACTTGTTTGTTGTATAGCAATACGCTATGCAAATAAAACTTTTCCATTCTTCCCTTGAGAATATATTATGGACATGTGGGATTGGACATGCTTTAGATACATTCCAATATGTGGAATCAATTTGGAATAATGCTACTAGCTATATAGCATCATGATACCTTGTATTTTATTAAATAATTAATGTGTATACGACTTTAATCAACATTTTTATTACCCTAGAATATAGTAGAAAACTCAAGGCCTTCAAATTTGTATATATGAGTTCTAAGAAATAATAATAAACAAGTTCAAGTAGATCTTACACGTTTTCCGTATCATTATCAGTCATCAGTATCATCGTATCAAATCAAATACATCTTAATGTTTATCATCATTATATTTAACATTCCACTCTGCTACAACTTCTCCTAACGTCAATCCCAATTCGCTTAGCGATTGCTATCATGAAATCGATGCAATGAAATAAATATTTGTTTTCTAAGTAAAAAATACAATGGAAATAGGAGCAAAATCTTAAAAAACAATTGCATTTTTGCAATTGCTGTTTTTGTTTTCAAACCTTGTTATTTTTTAGTTCTAATTTTTTTAAGAATTTTATGGAATGTTTTCGATTTTGAGTTTTCATCTCACATATAACACTATTAAAGTGACAACTCTATTAAAACTACCACTAAAAGCAATAACATTTTCCAATTTGCATCCTTATTTACTACTTTACTAGTAAGGAAAAAGTTGGGAAGTTTTTTCACAACTATTATGACCTTGACCGTGATCCAAGATCAGGTAATAATAAACAATTTTTAATCTCTGTAAGTCAACGTGGAAGTAAAAATTTAACAACCAATTCTGTTCATTAAATCTCAAAGTTAGTAACAGCACTATGAGTAAGTGAGATTTTGGACTGAATAATCTGAACTGTTCATATAAGCCGGCTCTTGTTTTTGTTTTGATTGGATCTCTGTGAGAACGATTCTACTTTTTTACAAAAACAAAAGCTCACACAACTTGACCGTCATCCAAAGCCCAAATGCACTGTACAATTAAAACGAGCGGAATTTTATTAATATTTTTACGATAAACAATAATGCTATAAATCATAAGCCAATACAAGCATGCTATTCTGCTTTCTGCATAATAAAATCTCCTTACCATCCTCAAAGATTAAATACAAAGCTTGGAAACCTCAAATTCTTGAGTCACATATTCCCTATATAATGAAAATTACAATCCTCTTTTTACTCATAACTCCATGAAAACTCTACGCACATACCAATAACACTAGAGCTGCTTCTACAAAATACCAAAAAGGACTTCGAATTAGATCATTTACAACTTTTGCACGTACAGAACTCGAGATTACAAGGATATCAGCTACTCATCTTAAGCTACGCAGTGTTAATACTGTTTAATAAGCTGTAAGAGAATATTATTATATTATATTATTACATCAACTGTAGCTTGAAAAAAATAAGTTTGTTTTTCCATTACTTTCGTCCTTATCAAATATTAATCATCTTAACACGATTCTCATGTTCGTCTCTGCTCTGGCAAGCTATCAAAAATAGCCCACATGTACTACATGCTTGCTCCTGTTGTCTTGTCTTCTTGGGTTCCAGCTGGGCATCTTATAAAATATTTAAGATTGTGAAAACGAGCTTATTTCACGAAACAATTAAAAATACTTTATATATGCTGTGTTATTGTATTCACTTGTTTCAGCACAATAGCAACACCTGGGCATTATTTTTACTGTTGGTAGTTTTATATATTAAGGGTTGTGAGTGCTTGATATGTGTGCAAAACCTGTTAAAACATATCAATGATGATACATTATCCGTATCCCTAATAACATGTGCATCTTATGGTAATCTATAATTTACTTCGTTACTCGTAACCCCATATACTAACGAACATTATTTTTCTTTTTGGTATTTGATAGTAATTACAGACACGCTGAAACTGCCCAGTTTCCCTTAAAAATTCACGAATGCAGCAAAGCACATTGGTGGAAATATACACTAAATAACCACATTTTTATTATTCGTCGTACCAAAATCTGATGTTGCTCCGTATGTATATGGTCAAAAATCATACTCATGTATGTAAACCTTCAAGGAAAAAGAGTTTGTTTCGTGCTTTCTTGACATAATAATAATAAAACCTGGTGTGAATGAATGATACAGTTTCAGAAAAACAAATCAGATACGAAGAATCTTAATGATACTAATAAAATAATGATCAAAAACAGAGTAAGAAATATTTTTATCAAATTTTAAAGTACCAACTACCTATTCAGTAGCAAGCCAACCATGCCAAAATCGTATTACATGTAGAGAAACACCTGATAACAAAAGCTTGTATGATAGCGTTTTCATTGCCAACACCAACTAACCAGTCTAATTCATGTTCGTGAGTTAGTAAATAAAAAACTCAACATTTATTGACAATCAAAAAATTATTAATCCACAATTAATTAATGGGCGAAGGGTGTACGCACAAACTCTAACTTGTATGGCTAAACCTTATTCTCCAAAAGAACACTACAACCCATCTCCTCACAACCAGAGGAGTAAGCATAGCCCAATAAAATATTAATATAAAAGGGAAGTCAAGCCCAAGGTAAAGGTAAAAAAAAGTATTAAAATCCTACTACACATTCCTAATAAGTAATGACGAGACATGATGATCATAATAATACGATCTAATACCTGATCCTGCATAAACTAATAAGTAAACGTCTACATACACACACCATAGTCAACAGAAGCACACCTATCCAATATACAAAGTATTTTAGTCTCATCCGTAGATGTATTACATATTGTTATTATTCCGTTCATCACTAAGCCGAACCTACACCCCTTGAATTGTATTGATTATGGAACTCAACAAACAAAACAAAAAATCCATATTTCCTACTACTGTTAATAAAACTTACTAATAATTTTTTTTCATTCACTCACGCAATAAACATTTCCATACCAGTAGAGCCTTTCTGATAATGAGTAACAAGACAAGACGTTATACCTAATTCTTATCATATGCTAATTTGTATTCATACAATCAGCTGCTTAGGTGTTGGATGAAATGGGGCCTAAACAGCTCGTAATTTACAATTACAATTCTCATGAGGCTTTTTCTTTGAAACTGATCAATCCAAAGTTTTTTCCTAGTGTAGCTTATTAGATAATTTCTGTCTGTATTGTTTGCTTTCGTGATTTGGAAGATATTACTCAGCTTTATAAAAATTGTCTGTATGATAATGCTTATCTATGTACTTCATTCATTGCATAATATTGTTGTGGTAGATTATGATACTAATCATCCTGAGAAAATTATGATGACTTTGATTAAAGTATAATGTTTTACATGCGTACTATTTTTTTGTTTGCTTTTTGGTTCTGCAGTATGCATTTGATAAAAACTCTGAAAAGAAAAAAAGCTTGAAAATTGAAAGCTTGAAAGTAACAAGATCTCACAACTTCAATTACTTAAACCAGGCCTTATGTTAAAATATACAACAAGAGTTAAATAAAGAGATAATCAAAATAGGCACTTAGTTTTTGTTTTCAAATAGCAATTTCCTGGAAGGATGTTAACGATTTCTTAGACAGTAAGAAAACACTATCATCAATACGATGCAAATCTTGTTAATCCCCATCCTTTCTGCTGCCATTCCTTCAAAAACTCCAACTTCCCGTTCCATCTTCTTAATACCATGCAATTGTAACTAATATTTGCAAAACTGTTTACCAAGTAATAAGAAAGATGATTTTATTACTATTACTATTACCCTTTCATTTTGACAAACAAACACGCAATATGCCTCCCTTATTTTGCATGTGCTCACCCCTTTCCACTACCACTTACATAGGTAACTCACGTTGATTTAGTAATTCATCTGCTTCTTCTATAAGTACTTGCTAGTAAAAAAAACTCATTTAAGTCATTTTAATACGAGTTACTGAAGAAACATAAACAAATTTCTATACAGATGGAAATGTTATTTGTTTTTCTTTTTGCGTGGAAATTGCAGCTGTACGCTGTACCAAAGTGTAATCGAAACATACATCATATTTCTGTATGAATTCAAGGTATTACATACCATCGGGTATTTCTGGTACACCTTGCCCTGCTTTAATAACAGCAAAGTAATACTATGCATAACCAAGTATTAAAGAAGAAAAGCCATTTTAATAGCCTTTATAAGAATTAAGGAGAGAAGGGTGACATGAATAATAATAAAAATTTCAAAATTAATGAAACATCACAAGACAGACTTAAGTCCATTTCATTTCTTTGTGTACTAAGAAGAAATGAGTCTAAATAGCCAAATACTTAGATGCCATAGTAAAAAGTAAACTTACAACAAAGCCGGCTTCCCCATGGGAATCTTTTGAGAGTCTACTTAAATTAGCAACAGGTGGTTACCGACTCTGCTGACTTTACTATGAATGTGAGTCACAAAGCAGTTTTCTTTCCAGCCAGCAGGCTAAAAAATAAATATAATATGGTCCAACAAAACCCACCTCGCATCACGGTAGATTTTTTATATTATTTTGATATCAAAAGAAATTTAAAACTATTCTAAAAGATTCGTGTATTGATACAATAATACATATATTATAAGGACGAAGATACTAATACTGATGAGGGATCTTGAAGGTAATGTAATTAATGAGGGATGCATTAAAAAAGACAAGTACAAAACAGTCCGAGTGATCACATCAAATGCTTCACTGCATTGCATGCATGCTTGGTCGTCCCTAGGCGGTCACGAAGACGTTGCAGTAGTAGTACAAACCTAATACACAATAATGGCGATAATTTGATGTACGTGCAAAATTAGCTAAATTACCTTGTCTTCGGATTCGCGATTACGAACTAGTTCTTTACAAAATACCAAAAGAACTTCTGGTAAATAAGCCCTTTAGAGAGTTTATCTCGTAATGGGATCCGTTTTGATTTAAGTATTTTGTGGTATGAGCATGTTATTAGAGTTTTGATAACAAATAATATATGATAGAAACCGTGATATATTCATGTAAAAAGATTTTTGGACTCTGGGCTATATATTTAATAGATTGATATTATAAAGGCTATGAAGGTAAATTGAATAAAACTGGATAAAATATTAGAACTAATTTTATATAAATACAGAGAAGACACACCTGATTTTTACCAAATCTACTTGTGACTTGAGAGCCAAGCTGTTCTCGAATTGACATACCCGCTGTGTCAAATTCTGAACAGAAATCTAAAAGAAAAAGAAACCTCACACAAGAGCAATACATTCTTTTCACACATATTCGTGGAAAGAAGCTAATAAGAAAACAATAGAAAAACAACATTTTAAAAAGTCAGCTGGACAAAGTTATAGAAATCTTGCCGAATCGAATTGTCAAAATTGGGAGAAGGTGCTTAAAAGCCAAAACCACTTTCATTAAAAAAGGACCAAATAGTAAGTATCCTTTTTACAGACTGTCGTAATTCTATAAATCGTTCAATACCCTATAGTCACCATTCTAAAGTCTCAAACATCAAACATACCCCCAACTGTATAATAAGCCTGAACTATTTCCAAAGTTAGGGAACCTCATTCTCTATCTCTCCTGCCTTATTTTCTATGCATTAGCCCAAAGACACGATTTGTGTTTCACTGCAAAACATTGAGGCTCACTTCAAAATCGTAAGAATAGGTAGCCTTCCCTCCAGTGGGGCCTTCTTTAATAAGAATACAATGATAAAAATCCATAGGACGACATTCACAGGTTTGAAAAACTTTTAAAATTGAAAAACTTGGCATTATACATACCTACTTGGCCATATCAAATGAGCCTTTATTTCTATCTCTCAAGTATCCCGTAGTTCCTAACCAAAAATCAAATATCGGCACAAACTATTCGAAGGGATCTGACGCATAATGCTTTAAGAGTTCAGAATAAACCTCAAGCTGGGTAGACACTGTTTTCCAAATCTTTTACTGTACAGTGACTAAAGGAGCTTTAAATAAAAGCATTATTTATTTGAATGATGGATCTAAATCTCCCAATCAAATAACTTACTACTACTAAATACTAATGTGATAAAATGTTACTACCATACAAATAATGATTATCAAAGTTAAAACCCTGAAGCTGTGTTCAGAGAACAAAACGAAAGGGAAATGTGTGTTGTATGTAGTTTAGCTAATAGAAAAATCCACCACGATTCATCATCATCTTTTGGATCGAGATTGTTGTTAAGGACATAAAGCTATGGATTTGTTGCATGACTCTGTGTGACAACGTTTCCAAAGAGTAATTCTTATTTCTTTGGATAAGATTCACTCACTGGATTCCCTCACGACTGAAAACAACTTTAGTCATAATGCATACTCTGTGTCTTTTACGCTGGTAGATTATGTCATACAGATGACATGAAATTTTTTGATATTGGTAGTTGATACCTACTACTAACTCTTCTTTACTGCTCTGGAGTTTACAAAATGCTGATACAATACCCTTAAGGCATGTACAAATTCATGCATGCATGTTTCTAAGAACTTGCCTGGAGACTAGTATTATAAGATCAGAATATCATTCTATCTCTAGTCAGGAGTCATGTATAGTGTATGTATATTCATATTATCTGAGTTATCTTCTGGGAGATGATATAAAACGTATTTTTACTTTCTACAAGTCCTCCTAACTTTGTTTCTGAAGAAAGAGGACAGACACACACACAGAAAAGTTCGGAGTGTGGGAATTTCAGTCATCTGTGTGCATATGGACCGCATCATGATCCAATGTGGTCTCTACTTTGGTTTACGAAAACTTCCAAAAATGCATTTCTTCATCTTTCCAATCTTCATACATATGTGTGAGAATCGTCATAAAAGTAAGTGTAACTTGCAAGTAGATTCTAAAAGCAGAATAGCCAACTGGCTACTGATAATAGTAGTGTTTTCGGTTTCATCTCAGCAGGGTGATGATGATGATGACATAAGAGTGTTAGATACCATATGCAATACTTTTTATACAAGAGATGCTTTTTAGTTTATTCAAAATCAAAGGCTCTTGGCAGACGAACCTTCATATTATATGTCTCATTATTATCAGTTAAATGGAAAAGGGGGTCGGAAAGCACTTTAAATAGGTTTATTGGTAAGGATCAATGTGTTGTCACATGTTGATATTGCATAGTGCATTGTATAAGAATTTTTTTTGCATTATCATTTTTTATAAACCCTTTGCACTCCATATTTACCTGAATGAGTGTTACCCTATCATCCTATTTTAAGCTAAATATCAAACTAAAAACCGATTCTATCATCAAGTAAGTACGAGAGAGTAAATGCAAATAAAAATGTAAATAAGGAGTGATTACCTTAGACAACCTGTTAACACTCATTGTTAAGCTAGAGAGGGCCAGTCGCAGTATATGAAGTTGAATAAGCGTAGTGATAGTTGTATTTAAATATTGTTACAAAAACTTTAGTAAAAAAAAGAAGCCTTGCCTTCGCAGTTGTAGTGAATCTATATGGCTATGAGTTTTAGTGAGTGAGTGACGATAAAGTAAAAGCAAGGCACTGGGTTAGGTTAAGGTGGATGAACCTTTCCTTTTTCGTGAGACAAAAAAGACATTACAATAATATGGAGAAAAAATTAAGCAAAAACTCGGTAGAGTTGATGCCGGCAATGGTTCACTTACTGTTTATGTATACATATTCAATGCGGGATACAATATTTTTCTTTAAAGCCTCTATCCACTCTTTCACTAAAGATAAATGAAACTGTGGAGTGTGTATAAGGTTTGTTATTACGGTACTACCCAAATCTGGACTTTACCTTTCTTAACCTTTTGGCTTTTATTTGGAATGAAAAAAAATTGAATGTTTATTTAATTTTATTCATTGTATAATTGATAGAGTCAATTATTATCGAATAATTTTAAATGTCTTTATTTAGAGAGGATGGGTTTTGTAAGGGCTTTCAACCATGGTCTTGTGTTTTTATACGTTTTTTCTAGGGTTTGAACAGGTAATTTGCACACAATATAAAAAAGCATATATCGTGCTTTAAACTATGTTATTTTACAATGAGAATATTATACAATTTTAATATGATACTTTTAATCTGTGGTTGAAAAGAAAAAAAAAATCTTGAGAAGAGACACAAAATTCATAGTAATGCTGACAACCAAGAGACACGTTTCTTTTAAGACAAGAGAAAGGACAATTGGATAAGTTGACACTAAGGAATTTAATCCAACAGTTTGAGTAGGCAGACTGACTCCTAAAAGGATGATACTAACTTACTTGCCTGTAGACAGGTATCTCTCTGAATGTTATGTTAATCCTTTTAATTGTGAGTTTTTTATAATGTTAGGAAATTTGAAATCGTCATAAGCAAATTTTGTAATTGTACATTAAGTTTAAGTTTTCAGTTTTAAAAGTTTTAAAAACAACAATGTAACTAAATTAGGTAGTTATATCTCATTCCAATTTTATTAATAGTTGCTTATGATGAAATTTCATAAACAGTTACCTAAATATTCAACTGTTGTAATTTAGTTCTAGAAATCTTGCAAAAATTGTCTAGAAATTAGTTTCTAAAACTTTACCAACTTCAAACATTCATTCTCAAACATTCTCACAAGCCTTAGGCAATGTAATTTAATAAAGGGAGAGAGATGACACTTTTCCGCCTGTCTTGACAATCCTCTTCAAAACTTAAAAGGAATTTAATGTTCTCTACAATTCGTCCTTTTGCAATTCTTCTTTTAAATGCATCGGCTTCTTTAATTCTCAATACATTCTACATTAAAACACTACTTACTGTAAACATCATATGTCAACCTGGCTGCATAGAGCCAAACCAACATATAAAATGACAGATTACTGATGTGACACATAGTGGGAGAAAAACAGGATATTTTATTAAAATCCTCATTTATCATTACGAACTCAAAAGCATCAAATCTGCCGTATTTTCTTAATTTGTCGTGATCTCATCTCGTAATCTCAAGGGAATTTCTTTCACTCAACCTGTCCACTCTATCACGATGGGATATCTAAAATCTTCGAGTCAACAGTAACCAACCGCCTGTTACACACTATCCTCTCCAATGCAGTTGCTAACTCTAAACATTTTATTTTATTATGCAAATCTATCATCAAATGATTTTCAAGCATTTCTTTCTTTACAACTTTGGATAATCCAAAATGCAGAAGATTTGTAAATCCTCAAAAAAGTTTTCAACCAGTTGCTACTAAGAAATGCTTACACATGGAAAATATATATACATATTCTACTGTGAATTTAAAGTGGAAGTTTGTACATGTGTCTGGACAGCAGCCAAAACTCCAGAGCTTAGTTGAGAAAGATTTGTGCGTGTTGGATGATGATAGTTGACTTAAAAGAACCTGGAAATTCCACTCAGATCAGAACTACTAGAAAGAGTGGAATTGACGCTTCAAAGAGTTGACTTAATATTCTAAAAATGAGCATCGTGAAATCTGATATTTTCAGCAAATATGGTCAGGTCGAAGGATGCTCTATGGAGATAGAGGGACTGCATGTTATGAGAATCAGAGTAAAAACCTTAAGAAATATTTCACAGTTTTACAGTAAATAACTCAACCTGAAAAGACACCGCGGTGCACTTTCCATTTCATGTTAGGAATCCCTTGAAAAGATTTTCTGAAAGGTAAGGTGTGTGTACTTCTACTTGGATTCGGTGGATATTTTATTTCCGATAATAGTATTCCATGCTTAAAATAAAACACATGCAATCCTTTTTCATAGCTGGTTAAAAATATTTAACCAATGTATTTTTATTTATCTCAGTGGATCATCTAACATCCATGGATAAAAAAGGCTCACATTACCTATACCTACTTGTTTCGTGCATCCTTTATCAAACCGTTAAAAAGGCTAATGGATTCCAAATTTACTTAGGAAAATCCAATTGCACAAGCACAATGGTTACACAATACTTTAGCAGACAATATGCCACCTTATCGTATTTTCTTGGAAATCACTTTTCATTTTTTAAGGTGAGGAAAGAAAATCACTGTTGATAGTTATTCTTTTGAAAGGCAAGGTTTGTGAGTATTTGTAACTGATTTAGATAGATATTTTATTTTAAGTGTAAAAATAAAAGAAAGTGAAAGGGTACTACAGGGTTTTAGCAGGTTCATGGTTTAAAAGGCTGAAACTCTTTAAGTTTATAAGATCTTACGGGTAGATTTTATCACTATTCATTTCGTAGTAATAAATAAAATTTGTTTTATCTAGAATAACACATTTAAAAAATAAAAATAGAGTTCCAAGATTCAATTCAAAATGCAACAAAATTTAGTGCATTTGGATCAGATCAAATTTCAGGTGTGAAATAGTTTATCAAAAGATGCTTAAAAAGTGTATAAATAAGTAAGGATGTTTTAAGCCGGATAAACAACTGAAATTTGAAACAGGCTTGAGAAAGTGAAAGTAATTCATTACATTAACAGGTGAGACACTCATTGTAACCTGTTACTACAACTCAGGAAATAATAATTGTACTCAATGTTTCAATATCATTCATTTATTAAAGATACATACAGCATTGAATACAAACTTAAAACGGAAGTAGGTCGTTCCAGACTTTACTGTATTTTTATAAATACAGGCATTTAATTTAATCTTAATCTCCCCGGTTTACAGTTTACTCCCTAAAATATCTTGATTCAAAACAACAACTCCCAAACAAAGATCAACCCAACAAGATGAAAACTCCTAAAACTATAAAACTGGTCCAGAAATAGCTACATATAAAAATAAAACAAATAAAAAGCTACACCCACACCCACCCTACATAATTTCCTGTATAAAATATTGATACTAATCATCATAATATAACAATGCTAATGATGATTGTAATGATAATCATTATTCAAGCCATATTCTCACGAATACTCATTTTCGAATCAGCTGCACAGTCCAGGGAGTGGAATGGACACCCCAACAACCACACATAACATATTTAGAATCTGAACTCCACACATCAAATAAAACTTTCGATTGAATGCATTTATTTGGTAAAGATCAGGTTGAAAATGAAAGGTGAGAGGTCTTAGGAAAAGTACACAATTGACACAAAAAGGTGAATGTTTTAAAAAGCCTGGGAAAAAACTCAAAGAGGGCAAAAACTTCCTATGAACTTTAAATAGCATTACATAATACACACATATATAGGGATGCACTTCCGCATACAAATGTCCACACAATCCCCACACATGAAGGGAAGACCCTTGTGTGTCCATAAAAGAAACTGAAGAAACCCTTCTAGTCAAACTCAACCAGATATGTTATTACTGTTTTCTTTGAAACCCATCCAAAAGGACCCTATACAACTTGGGTATGTGTGTGTATATTTAACTAATAAACTATTGGGTAGTCTAAGCCTTAATTTAGATTTTATAGAAAGTGAAAAGGAGCAACAGGCCATGCATACACGCATACATAGATTCGTACTGCATGTCTATCGAACTTATGTTCTTTCCATGAGAAGAAAAAAAGGTCCCATCTAAATTTTATCATTATCATCATCTCATCATTTGATTCGATCCTTAAGGGTTTGGGTTGAAAGGGGAAGTGTTTCTGTACCAAGACCTGAATTTCAATTCCTTGTTTCTTTAGCCATCACCACCAACTTTTAATATAATTTTATAATATAACCAGTATTACAAACACTGCTAATACCGACCAGACCTGATCTGGCCCTTCTGCCTACTGTTATTAAATTTAAAGGTAAAGAAGGACTTGGGGAGATCCTTGTCTATAATTTCCATTTCAATGAGGAATAAATAAATCTCCTACTGACTATGGAGTAGCATGCTTGATTATTTTGTATATAGATATATATTTAGCCCATATTCTTATGTGCTTGAGTGAAACCACCTTCTTTAGTAAAGCTACCCGGGATACTTTGGCCACCGTGGGAATTATCCGAGAGTTCATTCATTGAATCAAATAAACTAAATGCAGATCATCATCACCAACCTCATTTCTTGTTTTTAATGCATTCCCCTACAGGGTACTGTCTACATTTGCCAGAACACCTGTCTATGATGAATCTCCCTTAAAATTCTAAGTTCTTTTTCTATGAAACTCATGACCCACGAGGTCGGTACGTCTGTGTAACTCACGACCGAATGACAAAAAATGCCGGGAGTCCTTCCCACATAATCTTTATTATTATTGTTATTACATCACACTCGGGCAACTTCACTTCCTGAATACACAATGAGGTTTTTTTTCCATATGTAATAAAATCATATAAATAAACATAAGTATGAGATGTGCATATTTTAGATATTGAATATAATTATTTTTTTGTTCCTGGGACAGAACTCAAGGTTGTTTGTTTCTCCCAGGAGGCTTGATAGTGATGAAAACTTGTGACGAAAAAAGATAGGCAAGGTGTCTTTCGATGAAGGAAGGTTATGAATGAACATGTGGCATTTAAGAGAATGTATTCTATTTCAATTTTATTCAAATCTTTCTTGGTTGGATTGTAATATTTATAGCTATTTTATTATACTTTTGTATTTCGGTAGGTATTAATCTCTTACAGCTATTCAGCTTTATTTACACAACAATTTGCCTTTTCTTTTAGATCTATTGAAGGAAAGTAAAGGCTGAAATATAATGCTAAAAACGTGCCTGCCCTCCCTCTTGTCTTGACCGAACCTATTTTACCTGAAATTCATTAATTTTTTCCCACGAAATGCATAATCTTTCTTTACTATCGCAAATATTTTTTTATCAACCTTGGAATAATGATATTAGATATTATTCATTTTCTTTTGCATATTCATGTGTTTTGAATTTTATCCGTACAAAATTCCATCTGGAGGTAGAAATTTTACATTGAAGCACATTTTTATTCATTTCGTCTCATACCTAATTTTAAAATCTTTAATACTTGTCACAAGTTTTATTACAAGATTTATGTCAAGTATCCTCAAAAATTTCAAAAATACTGACAAAGCATTGAAATCAACATATAATTCTGCTGCATTCCAACTTTCCAACCGACTTGTTAAGATTAAAATATTCAAGCGGACTTGAGTTTTCGGACTTCACAAACTACACCGTCGTCGTTCACGTCGAAGCAATCAAAAATCACCAGGCGGGCGGCAAGGGAGACTTTAAGGTAATTGAAAAGACTTGAGCCAAGAGCCCATCAACTTTTTAAATTACTGCACTCCTGCATGCATAGAATATGTGATATGTATTTTACCTAGACACACACACACACATTCATACTATTAAAATGTATGTGAACATGTTATGCATTTGTAGTGTATGTCAGAATGCACGAAGGATTTTTAAGCAATCATTCAAAGTCATCCGAATGGAATGAAATGTACAGAAGAGGGATGATTTTCCCAGAGCTTTCCTTTACTATTTTACCCATTTCATTTTTATGACTCGTGGACCAACTAATCTTAAAAGTAACTACAGTAAGCAAAAGTGGTTGCCCAATACTTGACTGTATCAACATGGGCAAGTTTTAAAGGATTTTCTTTTAAAAACCATCTTGCTAAATAATATTTTACTGAATGTACAAAGTATAAATCTTTAGTAAGATCCGAAGAAGTATAGACATTCTACAACTGTCTAAAAGATTACAAGTGTCCAATGATTTTTGCCGTTTTTTATTTCTATTTTGTCATCACTATAGTCAGTTAATAAAAATAATATCGAAGCATTATTGCATTTATATAAAACGAAGTTAATGACACTTTAGAACTGGTCTGGTATTGCTATATTTTCATGGCTTTTTTTAACATTTGATCATTTTTACAATGCACAGAATTAAGTTATCAATGAATACAAACCTTTTTTTTAAGTTTGCAATTTAATTTTTTACTTTTAACAACTTAACATTAAAAAGCAATTGCAAGTGATGATTCATGATTCCAAGTAATCCAACTCTTTAATAGGCGGTTTATGAGGAAAGCAGAAAACGGTTGGAATTTAAGTTTGAAAAGTATTACTGTGTGTACTGTACAATATCGCTTAAGCTCGAAAATGTTGAAATTGGTCGTAATTCTTTTTTTCAATTTCACAGCTACCTGCAGCACTTTCAATAAATTAAACGAAAATGACATTTAACTCTTCCTTTTGAATTTTTAAACCTACAACGTGATAATGAATGTGCTTAAGAATGTCACCATAATTTCACCACTGCACCTTACAACTTATTATAAATCTCGCACGTATGCCAATATTATAAGAAATGTCTCCAAGTTTTCGAGATCCTTGTCATCGCCAAATCTCAAACTGGAAAACGAAGTGCCAGTAAAATTTATTGTTGCAAAATGACTTTTCATATAAGTTATATACACAGTAAATAAATTTGCATATGGCACCAGTCGTCCAATACATCATGTCCACAAAGTACCAACCCAATCACAAAAGTCACCACTACTGCTACTGCTACTAGTTCATAGTCAGTAGTCGGTGACCGCAAAAGATCGTAAATCAGGGATAATCAAATCCAGTCAACTAAATGACTTTGTGATATGCAAGAGAGAATCAAGCTTAAGTACTTTAGCTTGTTCACTTTCCAAGGAGAATGCTGAGGTGTAAATACTTCACATAAATATGATTTTTATAAAAACTCATTCATCAGTCTGGACTATCATTCAGCCTTGGCAATATTTATGTATTTCTAAAGGCTAAAACCGAAATAAAATAAAATTAGGTTAATACTGCTATACAATTCACTATTTAATAAGTTTGTAAAAATACATAATAAAATAATATTTCTTATTGGTAAAAAGCCCTTAACAAACCAACCGACCCGTAATGACCCAAAGGTTATGAAACTTCAAATAGAGATTTGCATGCATGGTTGTCAACTACTTAATCTCATATTAGTGCTGCTCAGGAATCTCAATAATAAATCTCAGAATTTCTGTCTTGCTAATCTCTCGGCTTATGTACTTTAGCCAGAATTAATAGTAAATTTTTCTTGAGTAAAAGAAAAAGAAAAATGAAATAATAGCCTTTGTCATGCAATTTAAAGATTCCATAATAAGAAATACTAACAAAGAGCTGGAGTTATGGTCAATTGTCAATGAGCCACTTATCACCACTTCCAGCTCCAGCTGCTACCTAAATAGAATCTAGGTAGGTGGTTTAAAAAAATACTAATTTTAACTTGTAAGTGTAAAAATATATCAATTATCTTTTTTTCCCAAGATTCAATTAGTAATTCAGAATTAAGATAAATATTTAGTAAGTTCCAGTAATAAAAAGTTTAAAAGCCTAGAGGAATGAATCACCACAAAAAAATTAATTATTTTCGCAAAAAACTAACTAGTATGAAATAATTATTGCTAACCAAGAACAAGTTCCCTCTTGTTTCTGTTCTAATTAAATTGTTTTTTGTTTTCTGAATCTGTGCTACAGAGCTACAGTGCAATTGTTATCATAAATCCAAGCGTAGATTCATTGATCATCTTTGAAATAAAAATGCAAGTGCATGAATGAACTGTTTTTATGAACAACAAAAACAAACACACATTATAAAAATTTAACTTACTAGATCACACACACTTACTTATGCCCACACTCAGCATTACAAGCATCGGAATTATCCAATTTCCATAAGCATTAGATACAAGTGTTAATAAACACCTCGTAAAATGCAGCTAAAATAAGCAAATTTATTCCCAAATAGACTTCTCATAAGTCATAACCGTTCGTCATACACGAAGGGATAAAGAGATACAACCTTACAAAACTTATAATTTAAAAAAAGTTCTCATAAACTGACAACATTCCCATAGTTTATCTTTAGAGCTACCACGTGCTAGGGAAAATAAAGAATTTTATAGTATGACCTTTCGAACCACTACATCGGGAAATGCTGCTGCAACTAATTTTTTATATTCTTAGCCTATTTATTATTTCATTAATATGCATCTTCTTCCAAGGAGTTCCTTTTATGTATATTCATTCATCAATTATTGTAATTACATGTCAGAGGTGACCTTGGAATACAGGTGGAATTGAATCAAAGCAGAAATCTGAATGATAATTTTTATTACTTGCCTTTTCGTCTACATGTGCGTAGCAACTGGCCACACCACCGCCGTACCAAGAAAATGACTATTATTGCAAGGCACCATAAGCACCATACTACATTTTACTTTTTACTTGGCACACTAATTATAATTTCCAGTAGTAGTAACTCGTTCTATGATTCTTAAAAATCCTAATGGAAACTTGCTAGTAATAGTTCCAAGTTTTACAATCATTATTGTTTCGGTATGAATGGTAACTGGTAAATTAGAATAGAAAATGGAACTAGGAAAAATTTAATGAAATTGATTGCAATCAGATACTCAGTCAAACTCAGTCTATACAGTCAAAGACTTACTGCTAGCTTAACCACCTTGAACTTTCCTGGATACCTAATTTTTATATGTTAGTCATCTTGTCTACATGATTTGCATTTTTCTTTGTATTATTATAATCTACTAATTGTAGTTACATCGTACATGTAGGTATTTAGTTGTAGTTATTAGCACGAGAGCAGGAAAGTATTGTACATTTTACCTCAAAAGAATAAAAAAATGAGAAAAATGATCCCAACAATAATTTGGAAAATCAGATTTGCTGTGATAATTTTCATATTCATAATCTAAAGTCAAAGTGAAAGAAAATAATAATAAAACTGGCGTTTGCTTTAAGATATTGATACTTTAGGAACAAAGTGTAGAATTTAATAGGGTAAATATAATACTATGCAAATCTATTTCAACTTTGTGTTACGTTACAACTTACAAGTTACAATACAATAACCAAAAATGTCGTAAAAATGTTCTATTTATTTATAGCTGTTTATAAAATTCAATTTTGCGTAACACTTTAAATAACAAAGTTTCCCATATAGATCTTTCATTTATTTTCTTCGTATCCCAAGTAAAACTAAACAAACGTTAATTCAAAACCATCAAGCAACATCTATTTTTACAAAAACAAAAAATGCAATAACAAGCATATTAATTTTGATATAGTACAAAAAATATTATAAAAGATCATTAGATTATAGCCAGGGAAAACTTGTCATGTTAACTTTAAAAGAAGTTATTAATTCTCAAAGTTGCTGGAATCTTCATCATCATCAAACCCTCCTTTCCTAAGATATCAAATCTTTTTAAAATTTTTACATCATTTCGCTTTCAACCACTTCACACTACCAACACCTACCATCAAAAACACAACAATCAAGCCAGGCAGTCAGGTCAGACCAGATCAAACCTCCTTTTAGTACTAGTTATGAAATAGTAGTAGTAATAACAAGGAAAATAAAACGAATTTAAAACAGAAGAGAATAAGAAACTGGAAAATCTTCCTTAACAATTATCTTAAGATTATTATTAAAGCTTGTAGAGTAGACAAGATGCATGGTAAATGTCCATTGTCTATCTTAAGATCAGACTACTACGAGAATAGATAGAGTTGAAGTTGATGATATTCAAATTTGAATGAAGTAAACAGTCTCCTCATGTCTAGCTACTTTTAACTTTTTGACTTTTACCAAAGAAGCTAATGCAGCTAGCAGATTTAGTCAAAGAAATCTCTATATAATAAACCAAACAAGATGCGTGTTTTCATCTGCGTTTGTCAGTCACTGTCTTGTCATTTAGTTACTTTTAATACTTACTGCCAGTTAGGAGAATGCCTGAATGATGTGATGTGGCTGATGAGGATGATAATATATTTAATATAATGTGATGGTAGTCTCACTGGACCGGTTTTTAAAACATTCTTAAATTGATCATGATCAGCAGCTTGGGATTAATGAAAGTTTGCAAGATTTTAATAAAAAATAATAGGGACATGTGTATTATTTTCAGGATTTTTATTAGAGTCGATCTAAGCGAGCATTTGATCATTTGCTTTATCTTTGGTTTTAATCTGTACTTGTAGGGTTTCAGTTAACTCATATTATAACGAGTATGAATAGAATTACAAATTATGAATATTTATGGATATATCATAATTATTATTATATTTGAAAGGATCTAGGTACTATTATTATTAGAACTATTTAAAAAAAAAATTGCACGAACTGACTATTTCCCTTCTTAATATTTTAAGTTTTTTGCTGCAATTAACTTTGACTAGAGATTCAAAAGCCCGATTAATGAAATTCGCTATCTTATTTTTCGACTGGGGAACTCGTTTAATGTAAACTTTTATTGGTTTAGCATGCGTTGTTGACATTTGATCTGGGTCAAATGTTAATTAAATACAAAATTTTTGTATCAATAGCACTATAAATTGTCTGTTTTTACGAGTACCTTATCCCCATCTTAAGTTTGTTTTCTTTACTTCTGTTCAGATTTTAAGATATTCATAATACAGTAGATGAATACATCTCAATAATTTCTACCTGATATAATATTATCACTAAAGAGTTTGAAACAAACAACAACTTAAGGAAACCAGGTGGACCATGTGTTTACTCGAGTTTATGTAAAAGTCAATTTGCACTAATTTAAAAGAAGATGATTCGTTGAAAGATATGGCAATGCTTAAGGTTTGCCCTGCCCATTTTAAGAACTTAAACTTATTGCAGTAAATAACTAATTAAATTGCAGATATGAATTTAGATAATGGAGAACTAAAGCAGTCAGTGAGGAACCGGTAGGTTTGCATTGAACAATGCTAAACTGAATAACTAAGATAAAAAGTTACTTGAAACTGTCGACAAGTCAAGTAAACAGCCTCGGCATGTGCTTAGTTAGCGACTCCTACTTTTTTTTATTACTTACATCTTGCTTCTGCATAGCTACTATATGAGTTCCCTAATTGGGAAATTCATTATTATGTCAATGGACAGGCCAATTAATGGAATTCGCTTAGGTTAGGTTACGCACGTACATTGCCAATAGATTTATTTGCATTTTGACTTCACTAAAAGCAATACAGAAGCTGATACCTGTGTAAATTATAAGTTTAAAAAAAACTCGCATGTTCTATTTATTTTAAGAGACGAAGGAAGTTTCCGCTAAGGTGGTAAGAGATTCTTGAGAATATACATTTAAAAAAGCTCCGTACTACTGGATACATTGAATCTAAAATAAATTTGTGCATTGCATCGGCTTTCTGATTGTGAGTGGTACTAAAACCATTACGTCAAATGTCAACGGAAATGCAAAAGTAACTCACCTACGACAATAGCTTTTCAATTAATTCCCTGCCTTAAAACCATTAAAATTACTTTAATGTGAAATTTTCCGTTGGTTTTTTTACCTGAGGTCAATTAATTGGTTAAATTAAGATTGTACATGAACGTACTGTATGTTCATACTGGTTTTAATCCTTCCTAATGGAAGGTTTAGGTAAAAACAGATTTTTAACCAAAGCACGAAATAATGAAAGGAAACGTATCAAAATAACAACTTTATTGCATAATCGTAATCCTCTTTTCCGTCTAAAAAATACAGGAATGAGAAACCGCAAACAATCCTGATCTATGAGCACAATCTGATATAAAAAAGTATGTAACAGTTGGAATGGAAATTTGAATCTAGGTAGTCAAATGTTTTACCCCAAACAGAACATAATTTGTATTTCAAAGGTGAAGGTTACACGTTTCACTACAGGTAAAAATTTTGATATGATTAAAAAAAATGTATACAATTATTTAAATACATTATTCATTCGTAATAATTTTTAAAATGATTTTAAAATAGCTTTCAATTTTTTATTTTCGCTTGTGGCTACTTATACTTTTGTGTGTCCGAGTTGTTTTAAGGCCAAAGTTCATTTATATGTTAATTTATTTTACTCAATTGTATTGTAAATACGTCTTTTCCAATCGCTTCTACAAGCTTATTTATAGAATATAAAAGTTTGGAAATTTTTCGAGAAACATTTCTGCATGATTGACATTCGCAGAGAAAAAAAATCGAGTGCTGTATATGGTAAAAAAAATTTGGCACTGTCAAATCGAGTTGATCTTCCACACTGAAACAACAAATCTTTTTCAGGAAAACCCTAATGTTCTTATTCAAGGTATAATATACCTTGAATAGTATAAGGATAAGGTAGTATCAACATCATTCTGTGAAAAACTTTTTGGTAATAGAATTTCCAGTCTTATTTAAAATTTCTGTCT